>JAXISO010000077.1:0-167342 GCA_036785465.1 Colletotrichum agaves | reverse complement strand
TTTATATTTTATTTATTTTTTTAAAGTTAAATAAGAATAATATTAAATATTATAATAATAATTATATTAATTTAATAATATTAATTATAAAAATTTATAATATTATTTAATATAAAGTTTTTTATAATTATATTATAAATTAATATAATAATAGTATTAAGGGGTTTAAAGTCCCCCTACTTAAAAATTAGTATTTTTTTAATTAATTATAATTCTCTTTATTCTATTTATAATAAATATATATCATATATTTTATTTCTTTATAAATAACCCTTAATAAGTAATTATATTATACTTTATATAAGTAGCTAGGAGCCTAAGCTAGTATTATATTAGTGAGGGAGAAAATAAGGAAAATAGTATAGAAACCTGTACTAGTGCGCTGCCGGTAGAAGCTAGTATAGTATAAGTAGGGAGATTATGAGATTTGGGTTTTGGGGGTTATTAGTAAAATTAGTGTGGGTTGGTGGCCCGCACTAACAGTGCGTGCCAAGAAAAATAAATAGGAGGAGAAGTTGGTCGGTGCCCTCATGTTCCAGTCGAAGGGAAACACGCAGCCACTTATTTGCAAAATTTCCAAAGTAACATGTCAAGGTTTTTGGCCAAATCATGGTTGAAGTTTGAGCACTCCACACGAAATTTGAGCAAAGATGCTACATCTGGTCCGTTCCGCAGTTTTGTTTGAAGCTCGCTGTCTTCAGAGGTCAGCCTCGAAACTTGAAAGTCATTTCGAGGTCAAGAAGTGGTGGGATAAGTACGAGCGTACTTGATAGAGAAGCCCTATTGCACCTGAAAATTTCTCATCGGTTTCTAAGAAGTTGATCTGAAATTGCATTCGGTCAAATTACCAGCGCTCTTTACAGCGCGGCGGTAGCTTCAGTAGCAGAGTGGTGGAGAATATCTAGCTGGAAATCTGGCCAACCAAAATTCAAAACAGGTCGACTTCGGGTGCTAGAAATGAAGTTCTGTTGATCAGGTTGCTACTGGGCGCTATTGAGCGCCTCTGCATTTGTAGGCTGTGACTGGTGGTAGGGTGGTTTTCTAAAGGCCCATAACTTGCGGGTGAATAGTCAAGACTGAATCAAAGCCTTTCGAGGAAAAGCTTCCGTAGTTCATTGTGAATTCGTGTCTTCTAGACATCACGTACCATATGAATGTGCTTGCTAAGCTTGTATTAAAAGTATTAATGAACCTGCTCGTGAGTAGTCTCTATGTTATGCCTAATAATTGCGATATTGGATCAAAATCCAATTGAAGCGTCAATTATTGAGATTCCGATAAGTCTGGAAGACTTGACTTCTGTGTGCTAGCTGGTCTTTCTCCGAAAGTTATCACCCTCTCAATGATTACCCGGCTAGGTGAAGAGACTGATTGCGACCTTGATCTTGACGTTTGTGTATATTAGAATCTTGTTTTGGTCTTTGCATAAAAGTAGACTGATATAGTAGGTTAAGTAATTTCATCAGGTTTTGAGGCGTTTTGTCGGGTTCTTCGCCAGAGGCTAGAGGTATCGGAAGGGGGTTAGCCAAAGATCTGGCGCGACAAGTCTTGAAGCTTGTTAGTGAAGTCGACGGATTACTATGTGATCGAAAAAAAAAAATTCACTTCGTGCGTCCAAGAACACGTGAACGTGAGGACAGTCCACCCGCGCGTGTGCACGAGTCGTATCAAGACGGATTGGGTCGATCTCATCCATGAACCCGGTCATCGCAGGCCTGTCGAATCCCGCCTGTATTTCCTATTTCTCTCATTTCCCTCATGGCAGCCCAGCCACGTCCCCCTACCCCGGTGCAACTCAACTGCGGGGAAACTGTTTGCCAATATTGGCCTTTGAACAATTTTGGAAGAACCGCGTTTTCTACTGCGGCGCGTGTGGGGTAAAACATGGCCCGATCAGTGACATCGCATCGTGCCTTTTCTTATAAGCGCCCGACTCCCACTGGTCAAATGCCGACCATCGATGCAACCTTCCCCCATGAGATTAGCTGGCCGCTTTCCCTTGCGTTGTTTACCCCGACCAGCAGCCTCGGGCGGGGAGCCGGTGGAGATCTCGCAATGCCGGAACGATATTTCAATGGTGCGCGTAGAGCTGTGATGACCTCACCTGGGCCGGGTCGAGCTGTTCACGCCGGGGATGACGGGGCCGTGCGGAGACCAACAGTAGCATTCCGTGCTTGGCGAACTGGCTGACAGGCGAATATAAGACGAACACGAACCGTTCGAACAGAGCTTTTTTCCCAAAAAAAAAAGCCCGATGAGTGCAAGCCTCTACGCGTCCTAGTTCGGCCTCGCTCAAAGCACACAGCGCCGGCGCGAATATGGCTTCAGTCGCCCTCACTCTCCTGACGGCTCTCGCCAGCCAGGCCTCGGCCCGGACAGTCAAGACGCCGACTCCGCAGATGGGTTGGAACAGCTACAATTACTACAACTGCTATCCCAACGAGACCATCATCAAGGACAACGCTCACGCCGTCGTGGATACTGGTCTGGCCGAGGCCGGCTACGCGACCGTCACCACCGACTGCGGATGGCCAGCCAAGGAGCGCTCGGCCGACGGACAGCTCGTGTGGAACCCGGACCTCTTCCCGTCGGGCGGCGCCAAGGAACTCGGCGACTACCTCCACAACCTCGGCCTCAAGTTCGGCGTCTACTCCGGCGGGGGGTACTACCAATGCGGATCGACCGACCAGCCCGCTTCTCTGGGTGAGAGATGAATGCGGAAACGATGATGAACCGACCCGCGCTGACTTTTGGACCGAAGACCACGAGCTCACCGACGCGAAGTCCTTCGCTGATTGGGGCGCGGACATCCTCAAGTATGTCGATGCGATCGCGAACCGTGATCTTTTTCCAGAGACTGACCAGGCTTCCTTTCCATAGATACGACAACTGCTACGCCGTCGAGCCCGATGTCATGGTCGACTACGTCTCCGAGGAGGCCGCCTCTCCTGACCGCTTCGTCACAATGGCCGAGGCCATGAACGCCACGGACCGTGACATGATCTATCAGGTCTGCCAATGGGGTACGGGCACCGACCTGGGCATCTGGTACGTCGCCATCGTCCACTGTTTCTCCCAGGGCATCGCCGAATGCTAATCTCGCGTGCAAGGGCCCCGAAGATCGGGAATAGCTGGAGGATCAGCAACGACATCTACAACAGCTGGCGCAGCATCTGGCGCATCACCAACCAGGTCGTGCCTTTTTACAAGTACACCGGCCCCGGCGCCTTCCCGGACATGGACATGTTGCTGTAAGTGGCCTGACGATTGCCCTCTTTTGACATCACCAAATTCAACCGTGACACTGCAGTGTCGGACTCAACGCCCTGTCGGTCGAGGAAGAGAGGTTTCACATGGCGATGTGGAGTATCAACAAGTCGCCCCTCACCCTGGGGGCCCCGGCCGTCCCCGCCCTCGTCCCGGAGCACACGCTCTCCATCGTCGCGAACAGGGAAGTCATCGCCATCAACCAGGACCCGCTCGCCAAGCAGGCCCGACTCGTCCGCCGCTACACCGAGGAGGAGTGGGACGTCTGGGCCGGCGAGCTCTCGGGCGACAGACTCGTGGTCGGCGTCGCCAACTGGAAGAACGAGTCCCAGCCCGTCGGCTTCGACGTCGCCGCCGTGCTCGGCCTGGCCTCGGCCAACGCCCGCGACGTCTGGGCCGCGAGCGACGTCGGCTCCATCTCGGGCGCTTACGAGACCACCCTCGAGGGCCACGAGCTCAGGTTGCTGGTGCTCTCGGACCTCGCCAAGGCGGAGCCGGTCCACAGCTCCGTCGGTTACTACACGGCCACAGAGGACGGCGCCGTGTCCGGATCGGCGGCCAAGGTGGCTTGCGGAGACGGCCAGTGCCTCCCCAGCGGGACCAAGGTGCGCAACGTCGGCTCGGGGGCCGCGGTCAGGTTCGAGGGCGTTGGGGCCAACACCGGAGGCAGTAAGCTCCTCGGTGTCGACTTTATCAACTACGACGTTGCGCTCGACACCGCTTGGGGCCTCGGTTCCAACACGCGTAACTTGACCATCTCCGTCAACGGCGGTGCCGCCAAACGCTGGGCTTTCCCCATCTCTGGAGGAAACTGGTTCGACACTGGGCGCTTGCTGGTGGAAGTTGACGGCTTCAAGGGCAATAGCTCGAATACCGTCGAGTTCAAGGCCGTGGGAAGTGCTTGGGCGCCGGACTTGGTTGGTTTCGAGGTTTTCGAAACTTCTTAAACCCCGCACCAAGACTTTAGTGAACATAGAGGTGATGATATTAATCAAAAGTTTGCAGTAACTCTTGATCATACCGATTTGCTCACCGCGAGTCCTGTGGCTACCACACGTTGAGATAATATGTAAGAAATAATAGACGTCTGAACGAGTACGTTATGGGGTATACGTTTCGAAATAGCATTTAAACCATTGCATGCCACAACCAAATCCTCCGTTTATTCCATAGAACCCAAGATATCATCGGGTCGGAAAGAATGAAACTTATTGGTCGCTCTTTTTAGTTGTTCGAGAACGGGGGTGGCCGAGGTTCCTGGTGAGAGAGTCTTCGTCGTCTATCTTGCAGGAAGTGCTGTCGCTGCCGGTGTCTTCGTGTCGGGAACTGCCTCCGAAAGACGGGGTGGTCGACGGCTTAGGTGACTGTTCCACCCTGATATCGACGTCGACTCTCCTATGAATTCCAGCTGCGCCGCCAGGCACGGCGTCCCAATTGCGAATCCCCGGGGACAGCTCCAACGCTGGCTCGGTGGTAGCTCTTGAGGCCGGTATCGTGTTCGCCGCGACCGAGATGGGCCCGTCGGTTGGCTCCAGATCGACCTTGGGAACAAGAAAGCGAGTTGAATATGAAGCCGCTATCCTGATCTTTCGCAAGCCGAGTGATGAGTGAAGCCATGGACATTTCGATGTTGAGTTTGACCATGTAGGCGACCGGGTGGAACTGGATATAGACGACTTGGTTGGGAAGAGACATCAGACCAATAAGCATGGCCTGAGCCAGTCAGTGATACACGTCCCGAGAAATAGGAAAGGAGTTTGAGACTTACGTCCATGCCGACGGAGAGGACCATGAGCTCGGCATTGAAGCCCACGAGAGGCTTGTACTTGACCAAACCCTGTTGACTTAGAAGACGGACTTTGACAATCTCTAAGAAGTACCAGTTGAGGCCAGCATCAACGATCAGAATGAGAACCTTAGAGGTACGGTCCCAGTAGCGGTTGATTTGTACGAAACTGCAAACATTGTGTTTCAGGAACGCATTCGACAAACAGACGAGGGCCTTGGCAGACTCACGAATCGTTAGCCGGCGGGTCCAAGTGCGATGGGATCCAGAAGATGAAGACTGCAATGTTGATAATGGTAATGACAACAGCCTTTGCCCATTTCAATCACATAATCGTCTTCTGGCTCTCTGCAATAACGGCGATTCGGTTGATGATAATTTGCATCAGCAACTGGACTTCGAACACCCAAAGAAACAAGATGAAGAATAAGACGGGCACTCTGTTGTTTCCGTCAGTGTCCAAACAAAAAAAAAACAAAAAGAAAAAAAAAAAAAAGGAGGGAAAAAAGACGAGGGGATTTACGCTCAAAGGACTTACGTTGGTCCTAATATCCCGTCCAAGAATAACCATCCAATGATGGTGATGGCCAAGTTGGCCAAGGTCTCACCCCAGATCATGTAAATGTAGGAGCTTCGTAGAGGGTTACGGTTCCGTCTCGTCTGTTTCATGGCCTCCCATACTGTCAAGAATCCGAAGCCGATTGTGAACCCCGCTGCCAGCGAGGCGATCTGGTTATCCACTTTGGACGCCATCTTGAATCGTGAACAGGTCCCAAGTCTTCTTTTTTTTTTCCCCCGTGTCAAGGGTGCCGAAAGTCCAGGCGAAGCTGGCGAGGTGTCGTTAAGGCTTTAAACTCCAAAAGAAGAACCCTGGGAAGACATGTCGAGAGGGACGGGCCCCTCTTAGGGCTTCATTCACTCTCCTTCAAGTCTGTCTTCTAGCGGGCAGAAGAACCGAAGAAGTTAGAGACCGGTGAGCTCTTCGGCCGCCAAGGGTTAGACCGCAGACAACGCCTCGCTTCATCTGCATTGAGATGACAATCCCATTGGCTCGAAGACAAAGGATCAACAGGCACAATAGTCAAGTCTTTCGATGTGCCGTCATCCCCGTCGTCAACTGCCGGAGGAAGGTTTGCTGAAGAAAAAAACAAGATGTAGACCCCGGTTGGATCAGTCACGCAACAGAAGATTGGGGACCGTTCGAGCGGCCCTTCCTGGAATACGACTTGGGGTCGGAAACGCAGGCATTCCCTGTCCGCGGATCCATCTTGCCAGACGCCGCAGCGTGGAAAACATGGGTCTTACGGGGCGTGCTTCGAAGAGTCCCGCAAGAAAGGCGGGGAATATATAAAGGGGACGATGGGTCAACGGAGACGATGACTTCGTGGGCGAGGAAACGAACTGGCGAGCCAGAATTCGACATCTCGCGGCAAGATTGTCTACGGAGACAGGCAGTCAACCAAGCCGCGAACACCTCCAAGCCGAGCCCCCGAACAGCCGTTCATGCGCATGGGACGTTCTCACCCTCGTGGCTTCTGAAACGCGATTCACAGGCGTTCCCAGGAATTCCTCCTTCGGAGATATTTCTCACGTTGTTAAGGGCTTCGACCTAGTTACTATCAACCAGTACACGAAAGCCGAGATAACCGTAAACAGCAGGTCGAGCACAACGAGGCGACAGATGCCAGGGATAACACGCGGGCGAAGAAACGCCCAAAAACCCTCCGATCTCCTTTTCCGCGTTCCACTTTCTGCAGCGTGCCAGTGGACCACAGACGACACACATCAGGGAATGCGCAGAGTTGGCGCACTAATGATATGGAATTTAGATGGTTCATCTCCTCTCTCTCTTCCTTGTCTAATTGCTTTGCTTCGTCCGCGTCTGACAGACTTTTGGCGTCGCGGCTAGGCATCACACACATGCGGAGACGAGGACGAGTTGACTTTTGTGCTGTACAATGGTATTTCGCAGCCCGCCCCGGCGCCGACTCGAAGCCGAAGAGAATATTTCACTCGAAAGAAAAGATTACCGATTACCGTTTGATTAATCTGCGCTTGGTCCCTGTCCCAAGCAACTAACGCCGTCGTGATAACATGGAATGCAACGAAAAAGGGGCAGTCATCGACCACACAAACGCCCTGCTCGTCTAGAACCCGCCGAACCACATCATGCACCCAGGACACGCACATATGCCGCTATAATCCTCCAAATCCTTGGACGGGAAATGCATAGTTGACGTGGTGACTCTCGGTTTTCATACCGCCCGTGTACGCCGTCTTGTTCGCCGTGCGGCTCGCCTCGATCCCCGTCCAGCCGATGACGGCGACGAAAGTCCTGCCGTCGTTGCCGCCACCGACGCTCGCGCTCGCGCTCGCGCTTACGCTTCCGCCGCCGCCGCCGCCGCCGCCGCCGCCGCTGCTCGCACCTCCTCCGGAATCGTCCCTACATAGCGAGAACCCGCTCGCCACGCCGTTGCACCCGGGCATCGCCTTTGCCCTCTCGACGACCTCGCGCATTCTCTCCTCGGGCTCTTGGCAGTCCTCGAAACTCACGGTCTCGACGATGGGGGAGTTGATGACCGCTTGCGGCGCGTAGGGCTTGAATTGCAGCAGCTGACTCGTCGGTTGGCCGTTCAGCACTGGGGCCAGCTTGGTCATGGCATCGGAATAGTCCCTCGTCCTCTTCCAGGCCTCACTCGCTTCTGCGTCGGTCCAACCTGATTGCGCGAGCACAGCCGCATTAGTTCCTGCGTCTCCCCAGGCTGATCGGCAGCTCGCAGAGGTAAATCCGGACGTAAGGAGGGATTTCACGTACCAGTGAGCAGCTCCAGCTTCTGCGGATCCTCGCTCCAAGGGCCCCATCGAGTACGGAGGTAGCCGGGTTGGCGCTGGAGAACCTGAAGCATGGACTTTAATTGCGCTTTCCAGTCATCGACGGAGCCCTTGACGGGAATGATCACGCGCTCGGTGACGGCGTTCGCGAGCTGGGCGGCGGGGTCCATCACCACGGAACGGATGGGTGTACACGATATGGCAGCTTGCTTCCCTCGATGGCTGAAGTCACTGCTCAAGCCTCCTCCAAATTTCTGTTTCGGCTCACAGCAGAGCTGGACGGGCCAGTGGGCAGATGGCTTGAAGTTGATTTATAGTTGCTGAAAAGCTTAAGTAGCTAGCGTTCCGGATCCTTTCTGATGTAATAGTTCTCCCTCCCCTTCTCGAGCTGATGTGGAAGCAACCCTAATCTTAAATACCCATGCTCACCGAGAACGAGCACGACGCGACTGGACAGGGTCCTGTACATGTTCCAGACCGAAGCTTGGCTTCGCATACAGACGTTGAAGGAAACAGAGCTGATGACGTTCTCCCTGTTATCACGGTACTGACGTTCGCCCGACAATCTGGCACCGCAGTTCGGGTTCTGGTGAAGCTCAACACCGTCGGCGAGTCGTCGTCCCCCTTCGCTTCCCCCCGAGGGCGTAGTGTGAACCCCAGATCAAAGCTTTTCGTGGGGTCGTTGATGTCCGTCAGCGGGCGAGAAGGGGGAGAACAAGCTCGCCACCGCACTTCGCAATCGCAACCTTTCCCAATAACCTCGAGGCCTCGTCGCCGAACCTCAGAGCGTGTCCCACAAGCTCCCCCCTAAACCTCCAGGAGCGAGGCCGGCGAATCCCACGGCAGCAGGAAACGTTCTAGAAACGCCGAGACATCCGGCCCTTGCCGACTGAGGACTGCCGATGCGAAACTTCTCCCAACCGCTCCTCCGGAACTGGCCCCATCCCGGCTGAGTCCGCCCGCCCGACTGCGACAAAGGGCTTGCGGCTTAAATGTCAAGCACGCCATTGGGCGTTTGGCAGGTTTATAAACTCGAGCCAGGGTCGAGAGAGATGGGATGATGTGTGGACGGACGATAGGTGTGCGGTGTGTGACGCCCGCAATTGGACAACTGCCGGCCGACAGAGCCGATGGGGGTTTGGTTTACCCCACGGAACCCGGACGACCAGCTCAACTCGTTTCGTTTCATCCACGTCTCCCCGCTGCGACGGTAAGACACCGTCTGTCAAGACCGCATCTTGCATGCGGCATCTTACAGCGGGAACGGCTGTCTGTGTGTTCAGAGTTGCCGTCGAATAACGTTTCATGACAAGTTTGCGCCCCCCGCCAGCGAAGTCCGCAACTCCCGCCCTCCTCCTCCACCCCGTCGAATTTCGTCCACGAACATGGCTGCGGTGGCTCTTTGTTCGCATGTGATGCCGCTTCAAAGTTTCCTCCAAACAACCCAAAACCGCGTCACGTCGTCCGTCAAGTCAGGAGACAGAGGGTTTCATGACATGGTGCCCCTCCAACTCAGCCCGGTCGAGTCCAGCCGCGGCCAGCTTGCGCCGCGTGGCCGCACTCACACGACGACGGAGGTGTGCCACTCGGAAGCTTCCCAAGCCACACGTTGGGCATCTGCCATGGTTTGAGTCGAGTTAGGCCTGCATTTTGATGTTCGTATCGGGCAGCTGTCCACGTCGAACAGGTGGTCGGTCCACTGACCTAAAGCAACTGTTACAGGCTGCCCTCCAAAACGTCCATAGAGCCGCGTGTTGAAGTCGAGACTTCGGACGACTCGGATTCTATCGGCGTCGAACTGACGTTCTGGGGTTTCGCAGACCAGTGATGATTCTCCGCATGAGCATACCCAGTATTCTGGATAGTTACTCTCACATAGCTCCAAGTCCGCTGCTCGAGCAGTGGAACTATCGCGCGACGTCGTTCACTCTCCAGATTGAGTAGACAGATCGTGAGTTGCGTTATTGAGTTGTTTCGGCGAGTTCCACAATGAGAAGACGACGCAATGACGGCGGACATACTAAATAACATTTGGAACCGTAAGCTTGAGACGAGAACAGCAGAAACTTACTACAAGAGTAATCGCATTTGGTCTTTAAAAAGTTCTGGATATGCCCCTTTCCGTTCAGAGCGTGTCCTACTCACCGTCATGGCACCAATTTCCGAACCCATCGCCATTCCTCCGAACTTTACCATGAACGGTTCAAGCGTTCACGACCCACGTCCAAGAAATATGCGGCACCGAGAATACCCGCGTCGCACAAAGACGGGCTTCTTGAGGGCGACTGACACCTCAACCAGCCCCAGTCACACGACCGCTTTCCCCTCTACGAGAAAACCAAGTTTGTCGCCTCGGCGGTTGTCCCCCCGCGGCACGTCCCCGATGTTCGAGCTCTGGTCTGTCCGTGTAACGAACTCACCACGTCCGTCTGGCCCATCTCTCTCGGACGGACTTCGGCTACGGCGCCTCCCCACGCGTCCCGGGCTCGGTGGTCATGAGTGTCGGGCACCACATGAACCGCATCCTCGAGGTCAACGTAGAAGGATCTTGTGCCCTTCTCGAACCCAGTGTAGCCTTGAACCTTCAGGGACCTGCACGAGTACCTCGAGCAACACGTCCTCAGGGAGCATGTCTGGCTTTTCGTGCCTGCGGACAGGGCTCGGCGCTCGGTAATGCCGTAGAGCGAGGAGTCGGAGCTACGCTGTACGGCAACTATTGGGGCATGCACTGTGGGATGGAGGTGGTACTCTCGAACGGAAAGTTGTTGCGCACCGGCATGGGCGGCATGCCGAACCCCAATGCCGTCCCCGAGCGAGACGTGGCAGCTCTTCAACACCGGCTACGGTCCATACAACGACGGCCTCTTCTAATAGATCAATCTTGGCATCGTGACTAAGACCGACATGTGGCCGATGCCTAACCCTGGGGGATACCATCCATATGAGATTACATTAGAAAACGACTGACTTGCCCAAAGCTGTCGACATGACCCGTCCGCTGAGCCTGCAGATGGTCCTGCATAATGTCCCGTTCTTACGCCACACGCTTCTGAGTGCTGGGCACTGCGGATCCAAGATCAAGTATCCCGACAAGGAGGGTCCCCCTGTCAAGACGACGAAGTCGATGCCATCGCGAAGAAGCTCATGATGGGACGGTGGCGGCCGATAGGTGCCGGTGTACGGGCCGAAGCCGGTTCGAGATGTACTGTTGATTGTCATCGAGCACGAGTTGTTTTCTATCCCGGGGTCTCGATGCTTTCCTCCCCGAGGACCGGCCGACGGAGAGTCCTCTTCGCGCCTCGCGAACTGCTCATGCAGGGAATTCCCACAGTAGAAGAGCGAAGAATGCCTGAAGTATGTTGAATCGACGCGACTGAATATGAGAGAAACAAGCTAAGAAAAGTTGCAGCTGGCTCCCGAATGGTGTTTAGCTTCTCTGGGCCCCCATCTTCAAGGTTTCAGGCGAAGACGCGAAGAAAGCAACACGATGTTGCGAAGAATCTCACCACGAAGCATTGATGGATTCGACTAACTTCGGCGCCTTCGTCGTTGGCACGCAAGAACTTGGTGAGTTTCCTCCGCGTACCATGTCGTTTCCATAGCCGGACATGACCTGTCCTATTTGCTGAATCATCTCTAGACCACGTGATTGGCATCCCCCTATCGCCTCGACGTACATACCCGACGACGTGACGCGTATCCGAGATCTTGCCCACGAGCTAATCAAAGAGACGACTGCTCACATCTGGGGACAGTTCCGTGCCCACACGGCACTGATGAACCCGGTGGCTGATGCTTTCAATGGATCAACAACGCTCAGATGCAGCTTAGTGAGTTCTGGACCCCAACGGAAGAAGCTATGACAAGAAGAAATGGGTGTTGGACGGCACGTAACATCGCGATCGTGGGTCTACACTACCGGCCTCTTGTTGTGGCGAGGGAGTAGTAAGACTGGATCCTGGTGAAAAGTGACGTCCAGATGATGCGAAGGACTTTGGTAATAACCTGCAGCAGGTAGCCGAGTGATGAGTCAAGAAGTTCAATTCGCACCGGCACTGTTTTGTGTGTTAGAATAAGACTAGAGGGGAGATTTCGCTCGGTCAAAACTTTCACCGAGAACTAGGACCCGAAGACATTACCGGAATTGGTTAGATGAGGCTGATCAATTCGAGATACTTGGCTGATGCATGTCGATCACTCCCATCTGGCCCACGTTTTTGATCTGCTAAGTTAAGACCGATCTTTGTGCGTCGTGCTAGCCCGGGGGACGGGGAAAGAGCCAAGACATGCTGTAAAAGGGAATGTATTGGACTGAAATTCCGACGCGACTGGGATCCGGAGCTTCACATCCGGAGTCCCATCCCTGACGGACAGCCAGGCGACGACGAAGGGTCATGACTTGTTCAAACAAAAATACCAACTGAGGATCGTCTCTCACGCAGATCTCGTAGTTCGTCCAAAAAAGAAAGTGTCCGCGGCATCTTCCCACAATACGAACAGGGTGTTCACTCAACGTCCGACTGTACGACGGGTGCGAAAAGCCTCATTTTCGTCCAATGTAAGCGTCATCAGAGCAGGGCGCCGACCATTCACGGCCCCGGCGAAGTGGATCCACCAAATTGGTTCCGTCCCACCCCGGAGCCAACCCCGTGAGGTGCTTCTGACGTTTTACTGAAGGTAAGGCTGGCCGAGCAGAAGATTTTCGCGTGTGCTAATGGTTTGGGATAATGGGATTTTGATTCTCTCGGCAGATCTGAAGGCCATCGATTTACGCCCCCCGCCCCCGCCTCAGCTCACCTGAGTGAGCGCGACGGCCCGATGACGGCACAATTACACCCAAAGACTTGGTTTTCCACGTGTAACCGGGCTGAGAACGCGACGAACATGAATTTTACCCTAGCTGACGACGAAAATTTCCGATGAGCCGTGCATTCTCAGTCTATGAACTCATATGTTCGGTTTTACCGGGGTCTTGCGGTGGAATCGACGAGCCGAAATCCGGCGTTCGTTGTCGTTATGCTGCAATGCGAACGAAGACGTCATCCTTCTGCGGCCATGTCAGCGAGAAGCATTGAATATAAGAGAGCCATCTTTTGGTTCATCGATTCGGGCGTAGAACGACAAGTTTCCTTCAGCGCAGTCTGACTTGACCAGAACGATTCAGGGACTCGATTCCGCACAAAGGCGAACATGGCGCCCAGAAGAAGCCTCCTCCGACAAGCCGGGCTGCTTGCCTTGGCCACGAGCGTCAACGCCATCCCGTTCGTCTCCGAACCGCAGACGACCGTCACTTCCGAGCCCGCGTTCACGCCCTCGCAAGTCCCTCACACCAACGTGACTTCTCACGGCCCCTACACCGGGCCGTCGCCGACCACCACCGGCGCCATCTCCACCAGCGTCCTCGCCTCCGAGGTCCCTCAACTGCCCCCGCCCGACGACGCCTACGACTACCCGGCCGACGGCGAGCTGCACGGCGACCAGCCCGCGCCGTACACCCCCTCCGGCGGTATCGGCACCAACGGCTCCGCCCCGGTCTACCGCGTCCAGAGCGACTTCGACTTCCAGTCCCTCGCCCTGGGCCTGTACCAGGAGTACATCGAGCTGGACCTCTTCCACTGGGGCCTCGCCACGTACTCGGACGACGATTTCGCCGAGCTCGGCCTGGGCGCCGAGGACCGCTTTCTGCTGCAGCACATGGCCGACCAGGAGATTGGCCACGCGACCGTCATCACCAACATGCTCGGCCCCCAGGCCCCTCAGCAGTGCACGTACAACTACCCCGTCTCCAACCTGCGCGAGTACATCGACTTCAACCAGAAGCTCACCCGCTGGGGCGAGGCCGGCGTGTACGGCTTCCTGCCCCACCTCAACTCCGGTCCCGCCGCCCAGCTCCTGCTGCAGAGCATCACCGTCGAGGCCCGCCAGCAGATGATCTTCCGACAGTTCGAGGGCCTGTTCCCCATGCCCGAGTGGCACACAGTCGGCATCCCGCAGAGCTGGGCGTGGACGCTGCTCGCCCCCTACATCTCCTCCTGCCCCTGGAACCAGACGCGTCTGATCTGGCAGAACTTCCCCGCCCTGCACATCCTGAACCAGCCCAACCCGTACCGCATCAACGGCTCCAACGTCTGGAACGAGACGACCGGCGGCTGGGCCAATACCGCCGCGACGACCAACATCACCGACTCCGAGTCCTGTGTCAACGCCACGGGCCCCGGGCAGGACTGTTCGGCCGCCATTACGCACAACCGCACCGAGCCGCTGTCGTATCCCGGACGCCAGGTCTTCCTGCAGTGGGACGCTCCCGGACAGCCGGTCGGTCCCAACAACAGCTACATCACCTCGACCAACGTCCAGGAGCCCAAGTTTGCCGCTTGGGTTTCCCAGCTGAACGTCACATACTCTGCTTTGCAGAACGTTAGCATGGAGGACCGTACTGCGTACACCATTCAGCCCAACGTCTCGACTTGGGAGTACGACCCTGCGATCAACTCGACCATGTTCTTGGCTCTCACAGATACTGATCTGTACGTCACGCCTTACAACCTGACCATGATCAACCCCCATGTGGCTGCTCTCGCTGTGTACCAGGCCGGCTGAGCATGAGATTGTATGATGCCATTTGAGGATGAGGAGCACATAAATTGGGGTAAATACCAAATCCAGCCTCTTTGGTCTATTGTAACTCTTAGCGAAAAGCTCTTTTAATGATAAGATACTATGAACCGAGAACTTACGTGAATATGCTCGTTCCAAAAATGAATCTAAAGTATTAAAAGTGCAGTAAACTTACAAATGCTTCAACTGTTTCCACCACTAGCAAGCCAATACCCATTGACAACCTCTGTCTGGAAATCATCATCTAATCACACCGCCAATTTGGAAACTCACTCTTAACAAATCGATTGGCCTTGTATTGCTCGCCTAGAATCATAATAACTCCGTTGCACGTCAAATGTCAATTCATGTCAACCCGTATTCGCCGGTCCATGCCAAGATGCAGACCCCGCTCCTCAGATGGTCAGTTATCCTGGCAAACCACTTTTGTTTTTGTCTATCAAATGCACGTCTGCCGTCCTGTGACAGTTTCTAAGCGATTGCTCAGAGCTCGTTGTGCTCCTGGCCGTCGTCGGAGTCGGCGACAATGGTCTTGACAACGTCTGCGGCCTCGGCGACCTTGCTGGCGACCTTGTCGGCGACGTTCTCGGTGGCGGCCTCGACGGCCTCGCTGGCCTTGACAACGATCTTCTCGGGCTTGGGGACGCCGTCGATGCCGACGAGCTCGGTCTCGAAAACTGTGCGACGCAGTGGTTAGACTACGGGCACCGATGCTAACGATGATTCCACGTACCGAGAGTAGAACCGGCGGGAATGGGGCCCATGCCGCGGTTGCCGTAGCCCAGCTCAGGGGGGATGGTCAAGGTTCTGCGAGGCGTAAGGATCAACTGGGTTTCGAATGTGTAGGCGGCTTTCGAATTCACCTCTTCTCGCCGATGCACATGTCCAAAAGACCCTGGTCCCAGCTGTAGCACTGTCAGCCATAGTCCTTCGTCGACCGTCGCCCGTAAGACTGGACTAACCCCTTGATGACCTGGCCACTGCCGAGCTTGAAGCTGAGAGGGGTTCCGCGGTCGTAGCCTAGAAGAATGAGTTTTTCAGTGTTTTGCTTCTAATGCTGAAGCTATGATGGTAGCTCACTGGCATCGAACTTCTCTCCGGTAGACTGCAGGGTGCCGCGGTAGTGCATGTTGACCTTGTCGCCCTTCTGCGTCTTGCGCTCGCACTCGACGGCCTGGGTGACGTCGATCTGGAGGTCAGCAGCGGCGACGCTGACGGCGCTGGAGGCCAGAAGGCCGAGAGAGAGGAGGAGACCCTGCATTTTGGCTTGGTTTGGAGGATGGGGCGTGAGAAGTTGTGAAGAAAGACGGTCGAGATCTCGAAGCGGTCAACTGGTTGAATTAGGGACGAACAGCTGGCGAGCAACATGGAAGATAGCTGCAACGAGGGGCCACCACCCGCCAACAGTGGGTTGAAGCCACGCCGCCTCTCGGTGCCACTCCCGCCGAAATGTCTCCGATTGGCCAATCGGGTCCGCAAAGGAGGGGCTGGGTTGTTCCGGCTATCTAGGATGTATCTTGATCTTATCGATAAAACCACCACCAAATGTCTTTCTTATCGCCAGCTGAAACTGAGCTGAAAGACAGTGACGTCAGTCTTGGATAGGACACCATCCATTGATCCCCTCTTCACCAAGGAGTTCTTCGCTCGAACGATCATGCATTATGCATCAATGGCCATGAAATGTCTATATCTCTGAGTCTTGCCTTCAGCTTAGGCGGAGTTCTATAGCCCGCGTAAAGCCTCGCCTGCTTGGATCCCAATTCGACTCTTTCTTTTTTTTTCCCACGCCTTGACTTGGGTTCTACGATGAATGGAAGTCTGAGACAGCCGGGGCGATGCAGAACCTGGACACCGGGATGAAGAGTCATTGCGGCGGCCCAAGCGTTAACGCGACATGTCGCATGCCGAGCACGCGGCTGCCACGAAGTCGCTCAGTATCAGCTAGACCTCGACGCCACTATCTAACCTCACGACTGAGCATTCAGCAAATCCACCTCAGCTAGTGTTTGACGTCGCATGCGCTCTGAGCAACGCCCACGCACTACTCAAAATTAAATCCCGGTTGGGCCACAAGATTGAAGAGAGAGCCGGCCTCTCATGTAAGGGAGAGCGGAAGAACTTTCCCATGAGATTACACAGATTCCGCCGCACCGTTGACGTCTCGAACGATGATAGGGCCCGTGGCGAGGTTTCCCCTCACGAAGTGACGCAGCCACGCCTGCGAGCATCTCGCATGATCCCTGCGAGTTCAGATATAGATGAATAGGAAAAAGGAGGGGGAGGACATGCCACAATTAAACATATACGTATCCCCTCGTGGTTGTGAAGGCCTTATGATGTTGTCGCAAATGAAACCACATCAACATGGCAGCATCTGATTCCAGCCGTCACGCAAGGGCAGATCTGCCCTCCCAGCTTTGGGAAGCTCTCCCCAAAGCCGACGAGGTCGCCAAGACCGACGGTCAACTAAAGGCATTCACCACTAGTGGTGCCATCACCGACAGTCACCTTCGGCATCAGATCGGCTGGGAGCGACAGTACCATTCTAGTGAATGTTACGAGCGGCAATGTTGAAATCCGAACTGGCAAGGCGCAGACGCTGCGTTTGTGCTATCTGCCCTGCCAGAACAATGGCAAGAATTCATGAAGGAGGTCTGATGAACCCGTCTTCCTGACCTTGCAAAGAGACCGGATTACTGACATATAAAACAGACTCCTGTGAGCCCATATCAGTCATGCTGGGGAGTAAGAACCAAGGTTGTCGCATGTGCTGGCAAGAAGGCATCGTCAGCTGCGACCCGCAAACAACGACCCGAGCACTGACAGCAAAAACACAAGCACCCTTGAGCTGATTGCACGCCGGAGGACGACGAGCCACAGATAGACGAAAATCACGTCGTTGGAAGATATACTCACATCACTTCGCCTCTGTGGGGCCGTTGCAAGGTCTTCTACGAACATGCGGGCGAGGGGGACGTGGAGATTCTCTTCTGCCACACGGCCGGGAGTGACGGACGCCAGTACCACGGCGTGCTGAACGATGAACGCATGGGTAAGAGGTGCAAGATGACGGGTTTCGACCTTCCAGCCCATGGTCGATCGTGAGTATAGCCTGCGAGATAATATCTTCGAGCAAGCTCCAGCAAGGCGTGGGGAGTGAACCATCAAACAGCTTCCCTTATGAATGCATTGCCGCGCTCATCAAGAAGCTCGGCCTACACAGGCCCGTCGTCTGCGGCGCCAGCATGGCCGGCCAGATTTTCTTGGCAGTCGCAGCTCGCGCCGACGAGTTCGGTGCAGGCGGCGTCGTTCCCCCTCCAAGGCAGCGACCATCTCGACATGAAGAGGCAGTGGCACGACCGCTCGCCGTACGTCAACCAGTCGCTGTTTAAACCGGAAGGAATAGGCCATTTCCCTGCGATAGAGAATCCGAAGGTATTCGTGGGCTATTGTGAGTCCAGCTCTATCCTGCACGAAGGCACCCTTCACTGACGCTGGTGCGCATTAAGTGCTGCAGGGCATCGACCACATCGAGAAGACAAGGTCTTGAGGATTGATTGTGAACTCCTTAGTTGGACTGATGCAATGGTGCCATTAGTGGCACGGACTCGAATTCGAAGCAGCCAAACATGCATGCATTTGGCATTTGGCAACATCAACAATCTGTCCAGAAATCATGTCAGTCTTGATCGATCAAGTACATGATGCTCCAATTCAGGCATTCATCAACGGAACCTACTCACCAGTGATTACGGACGCACTGCAGTGTGACCGCAAGATTTGTTTTGCACGTCGAACGTTTTCCGCTTGGGGTGATGTTGGCATTAGCTCCATTTAATCCGTCGGCCGTCCGCAGTCTGTAGTCAGATCCCGTCGACTCGTCCGTCGCCCGACCTCCAGTCGCAGATCGAACCATGCAGCTCGCCCTGCTCATCCACACCTCCCACTCCCACCCGTCTGCACGCAAGAACCATGAATCGCTCCTCCACACGGCGAATAGGAAGGGCACTCACGGCAGAGCAAGCCACCCGCGATCCTTTGCCCATTCCGTGCAGTCTTACGCTGCAGACAAGTCGCACTGCGGGAGCGATCGCTCCCGCCTGGCTGCATACTCAACCCACCCACCCGAGACCCGATTGATCGGGCTGAGAGGTTGGGTCGCAGGACCAGGGTCCTCTGCATACCACACACACCACTCACACCCCGGCCAACACCTCCCAAACACCAAAAGAGGGGGGGCACGATCCGAACTCTGCTCTGGGTCCTTCAGGCGAGCCCGAACTGGACCGGGCCGGTCTCCCATCTCTGCAGAAAAACAACACGTCTCTCCCTCGGACGGTCCCGTCTGGGTGGAAACTTCTGGAGATGAGAAGACCAGAAAAAGCGAGATTTGCACTGACGACCGGAGGAGCCATCGGGCCAATTTTTTGGGCAGCGATGGCGTCTGTACGGTCAGGGGTGGCTATGCTTGTCAACCTCGAAAAAGGGCAGAAAGAAAGATCGTTGAGGGGAAAAAAAAAAAAAAAGAGGAGTTTGTGCGATGCCAGATTCAGACTCATAGGAAGGGGGGGGGGGGGGCCTCGAAACCACCCAGGCTAGGCCCACTGGCTGGGCCATCTCATTCGGGCATTTCTCCAATGCACGGCGCTTGGGCGGCCAACCCGGTGTCGTGCGTGCGTGGCAGCAGGCCTCGACGTCTCCGAGACCAGAAACGAAGCTTCAGTGACAGACGACCCGCAATCCTCCTTTTTCTAAAGTATTTCCTTGCAAGACTATGTACACCAGAGCCGAGTATCTTGGCCCGCCCAAAAAAGCTGACGGACGTCGAGACCCCAGCCTGATGCATAAACATTGCTTTCGTCATCAGCGCCAGGCTGTCATGAATCCGGGTTTATGGCGACCAAAAAAGTGTACTTCTCCTTACGGGGGTACGCATGACGAGGAATGAAGGCGAAAAAAAAGAACAACTGGCGCTTATTTGGGAAAAGGCAAATGGCAAGGGGGGTGGGAGATGCGATCAGGGTCCAGGTCACTTCGACTCTCGGCATCCCAAGGCGACACACGACAGACACTCTTAACTGAAGTACAGTCCGTCAATCATCGCCCTGACCAATCCGCCCTGCGGTCGTCGTCTGGCCATCCTTTCGCCCAATCATTCTCCCCATTTCGCCACCCGAGGCACTGCAACTGCAAATCAACCCAACACGGCGAGATACTATTTACAGGAACAAGACGTTTCTGTGTAAAAGACTTTTCGCCATGTTGACGGCGGACGGCGGCGGGCCCCACTGACACCACCCTTTGTTTTTTTTGGGGGGTTTTTTTTTCCTCGTTCCCTCACTGCTGCATTGCTGCATTTTGCAGCATCATGCTTCCCTGCTTTGCTTGGTGATACCGGGACTTCGAAGGAAAACGTGAGGCTAAACCATCTGCGGCCCCATCTTCCATAGCCCAACTCCCCTGTCCTCGACCGAGCCCTTGAACCATGACAACAAAGCTGCCCAATGAACTTCTTCTGGCAGGGCGGGTTTTCCTGTCTCTCTTTCTTCCTGTCTCTCTCCATAACTTTGTCAGCCTCAAGGACATGGATGACTAGCCGCCCCCCACCGCCACACACACACACACACACAACACACCACAACATTGGGCTGGTTGTCGTCGTTCGAGGCCTTCCGTCACCACCTCTGGTCCCCTTTCAGGCATTTTCCATCTCTTGTTGAGCCCGCGAGGCCCCTTCCAAGGCTTCTTTCGTCTAGGACTGGCCCTGCCGGCTCTATCGTCCCCACGCGGCTGGCTGGTGCGCCCCTGCCTCCCTCCGACAAGTGCTGATGTCCACGCACGGGAGGTGTACTTACATGGAGATGTATCCCAGGACTCGTGTGTAGGTGTGTGTATTCGCAGCATCTCTTTTAGTATATATCTCCCCCCTCGACATCTCCTCTGCTCTCACTTTTTTTTTTTCCTTCTGCTGTCTCATCAAGCGACTAAAGCAAGCCTAGTACGAAACAACCCTCTTCATAGCGTGTATTCCACCCACATATCAGCACTCTCAAGTTCATCATCCCAGACACCCAGGCCGCCAAAAAGAAACCACTACTATCAAAACACACACACACACACACACACACACACACACAACATGTCCGGCTACAGAAACACCGTCGTCATCCACCAGGCCGAGCCCTCCATAGCCAGCGGCTACACGGCCTCGTCCGGCTCCTACGCCTCTTACGGCTCCTCCACGCCGCGCTCCCTCTCGCCGTCCGACGAGATGAACCTCCGCGTCCACGGCGCCGACAAGCACAGGAGCACAATGAAGAAGAACAAGAGCGTCACCATCATCAACCGCAACCAGCCCGGCTACGAGTACGGCGCCCCGTCGCCCAGCTACCACAGCACCCTCCCCCGTCGAACCTCATGAAACGTCGGCTTTGGAAACCCTTTCTTTCTGGGTGGGGGGGGGGATCATCATCACCTTGTACTCTTTTTTCCATACATCATCATGCAACGGCGTTTTTTTTGGGAATATACCGCGGGCGGCAAGCGACATCTGTACGGCACTACTGTATCTTTCGTCATCATCATCAATCACGGCATCGGGGATATAAGGGAATTTTTCTATAGCGGTTTGGGATAGCATGGATGATAATGGGTGAATATGGGCCGCTGGGAAGACGGGCAGGGGGATTCATTACTTACAGAATGTAAAATGTACATCACGGACCGGGATTGGGGTTCGGGACCTCTTTAGACTAGACGCGCAGGATTGCGACTTGCAAAGCATCCTCGACTTGTGTTGTTCTTTCAAAAACTTGAAGATCTAAATTGAATCTCTTTTCTTTTTTTTCTGACACATGTCAATCTTCTAGTCTCCTATTCTGGAGTCGTATCGCGTGACGATTGTCTTGCTTGTAACTGTCAACAAGGACCCTGGAATTCCCCAAGTCTCAGTGTCCGGTCCCCCTCGGGTGCGTTGCAGACGCTGGACTTGACTGCTGGTGGTGTTTCCACACGTGTGGCTTGGGCTCCCTCCCTACCTTACGTTATTGTATCGCGGCAGCAGTATTGCTGACCGCAGCATGGTACTTTTACTGCAAGGGCAACCCCTGGCTTACCTTTCTTGCAAACGTCAATGCATGCAGTTCTAGCTTAGAAATTCAGCCCACACACACATCGCTGTTTCGACCCCAACTGCGCAGTCATATTCGTCCATCAGAAAGAATGTCAGTAACAGTAGATTCCATCTACAAAGCAGTTGAAGGGCCCAATCCAGCTTTCCATGCAGACAGTGGATGCATGCGAATCACAAGGAAAGTGGATTGAGTCAACGTCGGACCCACCCTGGACCACCAGACACCACCCCGTAGTTTTTTCAGTTCATCTCTCCCACAGCATGGCAGCCGACGATAGCAAGACCTGCCGGGTCTAAGCTTCCAGGCGCTCATAGACGGAATCGCGGACGGCCGCATCCCCCATCTGCAAGCTTTTCGTGAACAGAGCCAAGGCTTATGCGATTGAAAGAGCAGGGAAATTAGGGATCCCCAACTCCTACCTTAGTCTTGTGTTAAACGGCTTCATTGTAAAGGGTGAGAAGGATAAGTTGAAGGTGAAGGACGGCCATGCCTGCTACGATGCGGCGTTGGCTCAGGAGATCCTCAGAGACAAGCCCGATCTCGTCGTGCTCGCGGGGTGGATGCACGTCTTCAGCGAACCTTTCCTCACTCCCCTCAATGCTGCCAATGTACCCGTGAGAGGATGCACCAAGTAGAACACGAGATCGTTGTGCAAGCCACCGCCCAAGTCTCACAGGAAGGTCCTGACCAAGAAGGAGCAAAAGCAATAGGGGGTCGGAGATCATATTCGGACGAATCTTGCCATGATGTCATCTTGCAGGGGACAGTTCACATGTAAATGGTTTCCAAGAATAGACGGAGCGGGGACCCTGAACATGCCATCGCATCTTGATGAATACCGATCACGATAAGGCTGAGGCGCATGCAAGAAACACCATGCCGTATATACCAGGGGACAGTTCGTATTTGAGTGCAGTGGCTATTTTTTGTCGGTATTTTCAGAAACAAGCAGGTCAGCTAGCTACCACGGCCAGGAAACGCTGCCGCATCGCCCTGATCCAGCATCAGTTCGACTTGTTTTTTGGGTGTGATTGTGTAATTCATATCTCATCAAGGAAAACCTTCCCATTCTCAGGGTCCCTTAACCGTGAAACTCGACGAATCGTATTTTACTTCGTATTTCGACTCCATTGATCCCGTCGTTGGCGTCGCATCGCATCGCAACGTTGATCGTTCCCCACACCCAGTTAGCCTCAATTTATCCTCAATTGATGGAATAATGTGACGGGCGTCGCTCAAGCACCACCCTCGCGCTTGGCGTACTCGTCCTCGATCGCCTCAGCGTACTTGTCATCTGCGGTGCGCGGATCCTCCTTCAAAACGCCCTCGCGGACGAGTTCCTCGGGGTCAGGGCGGTGGGAGAGCTTATCGTTGAGAGTGTCGGCGCGCATGTGCATCTCGAGCTCCTTTTGGTGGGCGATCAAAGAGGGAGCGGCGTTGGATGCGGGAAGGATATTCTCTACGGGGGTGGAGTTTGGAGTCAGTGTCTCGTCAACTTGCAGGTCACGTTTGTTCGTCGGATTGCTATGTGCGAAAACAATGTTCAAGATGCGACGATGGGTACGAAGGTTTGGGATCAGCGGGTGAGGCGGGCGGTGGGGGTGGTTGCAGATGCTTGGAGGAAAGAGTGGATGCCTGGGGACCAGCCCGAAAAGGAGAGAACAGGGAAGTGAAGCTTGCTGCTTGTGCTTGGGAGACGATGGGAGAGTGAGGCAAAAGGAGGGGGAGGGGGGGGGGGGGGGGGGGGACATACTCTCGACCAGCTCGGAGCGATTGGGTCGGTGCTGGAGGTGAGCCTCGAGGGAGTTCTTGCGTTCGCCGCGCGAGGGCGAGATGGGGGTGTCGTCAACGGCGGGTTGCTGGGTGTTGTTGGTGTTGGTGTTTTCGTCGGCCATTGTGGATTTGCGATGGTTCGTATCTGCCGGGTTAGATGGGGCGATCGCTAAGGTAATGTAATGTATCGCCAAGCTTGTTTGGTCGTCGGTGTCTCGCCTTGTTTTGCGGTTGTATTGGCATATGCGAGAAAGGATGTTTGGTCTGTCGCCTTGTTTTCTTGGTTCAGGGAACTGGGTCGATGGAAGTGCAAGTCAGGTTCGTGATGGAAATGGAGTTGTGTCGATGGGAAAGTGCGAGGGGCTGGTGTTATGTATCCTCGAGGTCAGCCACGCTTTGGGCAGCTGACGTTTGGTCCAGTCTCCCGATGTTGGACTCTGAACAGCGAGCGAAGCCAATGAGAAGCGGCATCATTCAGATTCAGGGCTCGTTGGTATGACAATGGGCGCTTGCTGGCTGAGGCACATGGCTGAATGAATTGAGGTGGGAATGTGGCCTGCTTACACTACGGTACATGCAGGTCAGAGGTCAGAGGGCAGCTCTTACCCCGCAAGCCTGTCACCACAGGGTACCTACCTAGGCACCTCCCCTCCCCGCCCCCCGTGCCTGCACTTTATGCCTGAGGATGACACGTTAAGTCACCTTACTGTTGGTAGTAAATTCGGTAGCTTCGTCAGGAAGGTGTCATGGCAAGCTCCCATTTGCTGGACATCACTGTTTATGGCCATTTACATCTGATGCTGCATGCGAACCTTCAACTTTACATTCGTCGCCCCGGAAACACATCATACCATAGTATTGCTTTCCAGTCGATTTAAAGACGCCCGCTGACATCCGAACGAAGCTGGGGAGCTATGAGACAGCTGCCACAGCTCTCGGACTTTTGACGACAGATGACGTCTGCCGTACGCATGAGGGGCTACCTCCCCCCCAAGGAAAAAAAGCCACCGCCTCGCCTGGCCTATGTATTTTTGTCCTCCCTGCCGTCACGCCACCAACTGCTTCAACCGGCTGAGTCAGTCAGCCAGCTTCAGGACCCTGTAAAACCACCCGAGAGGTTACTAAAGGTCGAGGTCCAGCCTGAGATGACGACCGACTCGCTATTTCGCTTCGTACCAAACCCTGGACACCTCGCCTCGTCACCTGAGCAAGCCAACGCCGAAAGCCGCTCAGCTCACGCTTCCGTTGCCTCTGGCATTTCCAGCCGGATCACGCGTCGCACATCCGAATTAAATCCGTGTTTCCCTCACTAGCAAAAGAGTAGCTGCGTCGCCGAAGCACATGACCGCTCCAGGACTGCGGACCAAACTCCGGCCTAACCCCTACCCCCGATACCCGAGCAACATATACCGAAGAAATCGTGCGACCAGTGGCTGGTTGGAGACATAGGATCTCGCAATTTGCCCAATCCTGGATTCCAAGACGTCAATCCTCCCTCCAGATGCACAGTATTTTGTCGAAAATCAAGGTATCCCACTCAGAGCGATAACACGTTTTGCCTTTGATAGTTTCTGGGTCTTGGTCAAGCTACCCAAGTACTCCTTCGCGGTCCTGGATGGCGCATCGACGAGTAATATATTCCCATGCCATTGACGATCATACCCAGTGAATTATGTGTGGGACTCGTGGATTCTATATCCCCTTAACTATCGGGACCGCTATAGCCTGAGGACAAGCTGGTTCTTCAGCCATACTGTCCATCCGGTCCCGGCTATCCCTTGTAGTGGATGTCTCTGAGTTCAGTAATGACAAGATGATTCAGAATCAACACAACGAGTTCGTTGCCCGTCGCTAAGAATGAGTATGCTAAATATAGTTGTCTACTCCCTCTTTACTTGCATGATGAGTGTTTCACCGAGAAGAGGCAGGATAATGATGTGTCCTCTGCGGCTAATGCTACTCTGGGTTACCCTTCCATGCCGAGATTTGCCGTTGCAAGTCTTTTTCGATAACAGAAAGTACTTAATTCAGGCTCTAAGTCTAGCCTATGACTTGAAGTCTTAGAAGGTCATGGACGTGGTTGTAGTAATTACAGTTGCAGTTCCTCTACCCCATCATTCCTTTCCTTTCCTTCTTCATCTTCGCGAAGCCTTTGGCATTCTTTTGTCACTTTTGTCATTCGTTCGTCTCGCCGTGAACCATCCATATCCAGCATTACTCTCCAAAATTGGAGAACTCTTCTCAAACGGCATCCTCATCCAAGCCGTCAAGAGCAGAATATGGATCGCTGTCATATGGAGCAGGAGCTCCCTGCGCGCGGCTTTTGGCCCAGGCAGCAGAGATCTCGACGTCGTCGGGAGGTGGAGGCAGGGTAAGAGACAGGCCAAACCTGTTCTGAGTGTGGCTACGCGTCCCAGCAGCGAAATACTCATTCTCGTCGGAAGCGAAGGTGGGCAAGGTCATCAAGGGGCCGCGGTAGGTCCTGAAGCCTGTCTGACGGTGCGCTTCTTCCAGCATGTCGTATACCTGCTGGTATTTCTCGTCCTCCTTCGGCTTGGGGAAGTAAGTTTCCTGGGACGCAACGTCAGCTCCATCCTCTCCTCCGAGGCGAGGCGACTCACAGTAGCGAAGTCGTTGAGCGCCATGTCTCCCATGTGAGAAGCGGTGGGGCAGGTAGTTGACTCTTCGTTCTGGTCAAAGGTTAGCTGGCCCAAGTTCGGGGCAATCTGACGAGACTCGAGAAGACTGCGTACGAAGACGTCGCTGGGGCGAACGTGTCGCGATTGGCCGGGCCATACCCGGTCGAGGAACGGGTGCTGGAGGGAGGGGTGGTGTTTCTCATCGTTGCTTTTGTCCTTCAAGAAAGTCACGGGCACCTGGGCCAGCAGCTCATCCTAGGAGCTGGAGTCGTTGCTCTTCTCGTTCTCCGAAGTCTCAGTGTTCAAGGCAGCAGCCTCCTGCCGCTCGGCAAGGGAGTGACGACAGCCGCGTCCACCATGTCGTCCGTCTGATGGGCTCTTGGGTGACGAGATCGGGAATCTTGTGTCGAACGTCAGTGAAAGACTTTCGAAACGTGGCAAATAGAGACTCACGCCTCGTCGCGAGTGCGCTTTCTCGGGTTCTTCCTGAAGGCCTGCTGGGACCGACACTCTTCGTCGTCGGCAGGGGTCTCTGGCGCCTTGTTATCCAGAGTCGTCTGCCGGGAGCCCTTGCTTGCGTCGGTCTCTTGCTGGGACTCTTCGGTAGGGGTTCGCACGGGAGAAGCAGCAAGCGTTGCGGAAGACGATGGCGTGCTCGGCGAATGAGTACCCGGGCTCACCGAGCTGAGCTTCTCGGGTGTCCGACCAGATGCGTCCTCCTTGACCGGCTCCGCAGGCGTGGCTTTGGGCTCTTGCCGCTGAGCTTTCTGGTAGAGGGAATGCTCTCTCAGTGGGAACGGTCGCAGCGGGAGACTGGCGGTGCCTGCCATCGAATGCGTCCAAAGAGGGTTCAGGTGGTCCGGCATCTGCTGCTTGCGTAGGTTATCGATGATGGCTTTCGCCTTGTCGGACACCACGTCGCCTCCGGGAGTCCTTACCAGCGACGGCTCGGGCGAAAGGGACGAGGGCCGGGAAGCCTCGTCGATCCCATCGACCCAGAGTTCGGAGAAGTGATCGTCTTCGTCCGGCTGAGCTTGCTCCGGGGCAGTTGCTTCCCGGTTTCTGGCCTCGACGCGTTCGGGAGTCTCGCCGTCGCGACTCGTCATGTTTTGGGTTCTTGACGCGTCCACCACACGGAAGGAGCCTGTATGAAGCAAATATCTTCTTCTTAAGATGGCCTGGCTTCTCGAATGCCACAAAGAGTTGGTATGATGTTGAAAGAGTGTAATTCCCTTTCGGCTCGTGAGGCTAGCTGTGGATGAAAAGACAAAGAAAGATTTGGAAGGAGAAAGGAAGCTGTGAAAATGTTTTCACGGAGGAATAGAAAAAAAGAATGAATAACAATTCTTCTCACACTTGCGAGCGTCCTTTGGCGGAAGAGGTTCGGGGTCGGTTGTGCACTTAGACGGGGCCAAATGTCCAGCGCAGGAGGTATGGAAAAGGCCAAAGCTAGATCTACTTGCCAGAGAGATTGGTCTTTATGGATGTCTTAGGAGTAGAAAGGATCTCAGGGAGGTTCATCAGTTGATCATTAGTTGATCTGACTAATTTTGATATAGAAGTAATTCATCCCCACGAAGCAATCATACACCACCAGATTGGGCATCGAGTAGGCAACACGAGAAATGGAACATGATAACTGCCCCGAGAGGCCCGGGGAGAAACATTCAACAACAAAGCACTCAATCCATCCCATTGCTGATCCAGATTCTTAACGATCACGTCGAGTTCCCGTCAATTTTTGACCTTTGACTCTCCGTGGCTCGGCCTCCTCTTATTCAGGCTTGCATTGTCCCCAAGAAGCCTGTGAATGCGGTCTGTTGCCGCTGTTCTTGCTGCAGTGTTTTCTCTTGCACCAACTCCTCAATTCTCTTGATTTTCTCTCTGGCCAGCCCTATATATTGGGCTATCTCCGCGATGCCAGCTTCCGCCCGGTACGAGTATGTACAGCGGTTATTTGCAGATTCGCTCCGTGGGAGGTCATTTCCACGACCGTCTTGTAAAGTTCCTCCTCCTCCAGGTTGTGTTTGTCTCCCACGGTGCTGTGGCTGTAGCCCATATCTTCCTGTTTGGATCCTGTAGCATCCGTACAAGAGAGCTGTCAGGGCCTTTCGAGCTTGATAGCTGCAACGGGGTTACCGTCCTTGGCCCAAGAGCGTAGTCCATAAGGGGTCTGCCTCCCTTATGCTTGATCTGTTCGAGAACTTCCGACATTTTATTCTCGGCATAGAGAGACAACCTGGCTTCTATAGTGGCAGCAATGAAAGTTTTCTTTTCACTTTTCTTGAAGTTGTCTTCGAAAGGTTAGTCCAATGGACCCCCTCACCATTGAATCGCCGGCTATTGATCGTGTCCAGGTCGTCTAGCAGCCCGAATGTCTCTGTAAGGCAGGCTTGATCATCATTCGATGAGTCACCATTGGTCGTGGAACTCTTTGCGTACTTGCACTCAATATTCCAAGCATAGTACATCAAGCTGTCCGAAAGCTGGAAAACTTGGTTGAAATTCCAAGACAAATCATCCGAGCGTCGAAGCTGCTTTGTTAAAGCCAGCATCATCTGGCAAAGCGAGAGCAACGGAAAGAACTTCTGTGTCTTTCTCTTCTTCAGGATCTTGTCCATTGCTTGGGTTTCCAGGAAGAAATCTCTGACTGTCTGATGGAGAAAGTCCACCTGAAACCACCAAAAGGGATGGTCGGCTTCGACGGGGGGAATATACAGCAGATCTTTCCCTCTAGCACAAACTTGCTTTCTTAGACGCTCTTGATCGACGAATCTAGTCCCGTCGTCGCGGATGCTCGTCCTCGCTGTGTGTTCGTCTTTGCGTTTCCTTTTTCCTTTTCAGGAGGAAGTCGAAACCCGCCAGCGGTAAAGCCTGACTAGAGTCTATCACGACTCGGAATGCGGGAAGTATCCTCCCATATGCGGAGTCGATGTTCTGAAGTATGTGATCGAAATACTCCTCCAAACCATCTGGTAGCCGGTTCAGTCTTTCTTGAAGGTCTTCGTATTTGTCCTCGAGGGCCAGCCCGTCTTTCAAGGATTTCACAATCAAATAAACCCACAGAAGCACTACATGGGCCCTTTCAACAATCGTGGTAGCTAATGTTTCATCACCCTCGTACCTCTCCGCTAGTTGCTGATACTTCTCGTCGCTTTCTAAGATGCCCGCGACATACTTCCTGATGTCACCCCTCGTCAATGTCTCAATCTGCAGTCGCTATCCTTTGACTCTGGAGCCCAATGAGTCATCGAAGGCTCGCCGAGGCCGACTCGATGCACAGATCTTAACCGATGGCAAGGATGCAAGGATGTAGAGTGTTTCCAGAAGATCTCCAAAGTCTCCTTCGAACCCAAGACGTGGGGCGCCGACCGTATACTCGTCTAGGCCGTCTATGAAGAAGTGGAACTTGACGGGCAATTCGAGGTCAGACTTCGAAGCCAGTACGGCGAACGCGTCCATCAACTCAGATTCATCCCAAGCCTCCGTAGGCGCATATCCCGGAACCGCCCAGCGAGGACCGCAAACCGTTTCGATGAGACTCGGAAGCTCCTTCGATATTTCATATGGAAGAGTCTGAAGAAGTCCTTTGCAAGACTATAGCATGCTGTTGCCTGAGTTCCAGAAGTAACGGCTGGCTTGGACGACTTTCTTTTCGCCAGCCCACCTCTGAAGTTTCGCAGCGGTTGCTTCATGGCCGCTCAGATACTCATCAATGTGGACTTGCCGCTTCCGGGCTTTTCTCGAACCCAGAGAATCCCCGTATCCAAGCTTGTTCCACGCCGCCCCAAACTCGTTTGTACAGCCTTTCGCCTTCATCAACGTTCGACTTCAGTCTATGGAGAAACTCTGCGAGGCTTTCCGCAACTTTATCGCATTCTTTATCTAAGGCTCGAAGAATGGGCGGCGTGTCTGATGAATTGGGTTCTTTGCAAATCGATTTTGTCTGCGTCGCTAGAGCTCTCAAGCTCGCGACTTCATCTCTGAGTCTATCGTGTTCCGCCAAAGACCACGTCGCAGAGTTGTAGCTCTGTCGGCGACGCTGAAAAGCTTCGTTCGGAACTGGGTAACTTGAAGGAGAGTGCTTAGTCGAGGCTACCTTGGCAAATCTTGTCTTCTCCAGAACTTCCACAGACCATAAGGTTCGATGACCGAAGATAAGACGAGTGTTCGCTGTTCTTTCGGCCAATTAGTTCTATGGGTGTTTATTGGCCTTCCTTGGCTGGTTTGGCAAATACACGTTGTCCTCAATTGAGTCGTATCGAAAGTCACATTCCTTAATTGCCTAAAGGACCGCATATGATCACTTGAAAGTAGTGCCGTTCTTTAGTATGAGTAAAGCACCATGGAGAGCCCTATGGACAGTTCTATTAGTGCTTTAACTTTGATGCACACCAAATTTCTGCTCATCGCAGACTCGTAGTCACTAACGAGCACAAGATCTTCTGTTTGGAAATTGGGAATGGCTGTAATGATATGTCATGCGTCTCCTTGGGACACAGAAGCCAATTTCTGGAACAAACTATTGTTTTCCTTTCTCGAGTATTGAACTGAGTGAAGTATCTGATGTTATCTATCCCATCATCCATTCCACTTTCTTCACGCACCATACCATCTTTATCCATCTTCTTCTGGGGTCCCTGTTGCGAACGAGGCTTGTTCCGATCTCATAAATGTGTCGTTCTTCAACCGCGATCTACAAACCCGTGCACTTGAATTTGAGGAGGTTGTTCGCCAAAATCTCTTTCTCCATGGTCACAAGCTTTGGCATATCCCACATACAGCTCAGCCATCGCCCGCCAAGCCATTCCCGCTTTTGGCTGGTAAGATACGGGATCGAGTGAGCAGCAAGCTCTGGAGTATCCGTCATTCGGACTGCCTTGATGTCAGAGAATTGACCTGCATGTGTGAGGGTAAGAAGGCCTTACATTGAAGCTTTTCGGGAAGATTAGAGGACAACTCTGTTGGGATTCCACCAGGATGGATGGAGAACGCGAGAACGCCCTAAAAACAGCATTTCAGCTTTCATCCCGTCAACTAATTTGCGAACCTCTGCTCACCTGGTCACCGTACTCATCCTGTACGAATTCTGTGAAGCGGATCAAGGCAAATTTGGAAACGTGGTAAGCCCCGCCCCCGGCCCCCATGAAGTGTGCCGCGACAGAAGACATGTTGACGATCGTCTTGTCTCCTCCCTTCAGCATCAAAGGCAGGAATGCCTTGGTCACCCTGTATGTACCCCAGTAGTTCACGTCCCACGCCTTCATGTACTCGTCATCATCCGCATCCAACAACAACTTGAAAGGCGCCATGTAGCCGGCGTTGTTGACCAAGATATCAAGCCGGCCCCATGCTTCCGTCAGCCGCTCTGCCGCCGCTCTCACGTTGGCCATGTCGCTGACATCCATTTCCAGTGGGAACACCGTCGGCTCGTTGCGTCCGGCTTTCCTGGCAGCGTCTCGGACCGCGGCGACGGTGGAAGAGACGTCGGATCTCGCCGCTACAGCTATCTGCGACGCGCCGGCTTCGGCATAGCCAATGGCGATTGCCTTGCCCAGCCCCTTGCTGGCACCCGTGATGAGGACCGCCTTGCCAGTGCAGTCTGACGATGTCGCTGGATTGATTCCAGGGTATGTGTCGTGATGGATGACGTCTCCCGTAAACGTATCGACTGTCAGTTGTCAGAACGAACAACGCCAGGGTTTGAAAACAGGTTACTACCATACCCTTGCGTGGTGGCAGACCGGTAGGCCCCGGTTGGGGTTGCTGAGGTTCTGGAGCCATGGGTGGAGTAATCTTCAGCTGAACGAACGTTCGTTCGATCCCTTGCGCGATCCGGTCTCGCACAAAAAGGTTGCAGAGTGAGAGTCAACGTCGTGGCTAAGGTTGGACTTCTTGATGGGCGCTATTACCTTAGTATCGGAATGCCGGACTTCCCCACGCTTCAGGGGCGGAAGCGCTCGAGCTAAAGTAGCACACCTTCAAACGAAGTCTCGGGTGAATCCGAGAAACCAATAACTCTTGTTCTCGGTGGTTCTGCAGAACTTTTTGGAGTGGAAATCATGATATTTTGTTCAGGGAAGACTTGATGTAAGGTGCTTGCAGCCATCGAATACGCTTACTGTCTCCAAAATCGGGCGTCAGCACTCGATCCGTCCTTGGCCCATTTAGCCGAATGCCACAGGATTTTACCCGCTGACAGCTGCTGGTGTTAGTGAGGTGCAATTTTCATCGATACAAAGCCGATGCGTATCACGTTATGATTGCAGCCGCAGGTCTCCTAAGCCAACGTTGGCCCGTCAACAATCGTCCGTGGGTGCCGGCTTTATGCCGCCGAAAACGGGGCCGAGCCCGGAGGCTCCGCTGGACTCGGACCCGGTTACCCAATCCGAAATTCATATTTGGCAATGAAAAAGCTCTTGTCTAGATCAGCAATTGCCATTTTGAGACTTTCACGCCTCAAAGAAGCAGAAATGGAGAAGATCCAGATTTTGTTGGATGCTGCAGCCAATATGCGTGTAAGACGAATACCCCCAATTATACCACAACCAGCCAACTTGATAGCTGTAGGTTCTGACCAGGGTCTCATTCCTGCGGGTGTCGTGTCGCTGACAATATTTCAGGTCCTTCGGTCCCTCGCAAGACAATTTCTTTTCCTCTTTTTTTTCCAGCTGCATCTACGCCGCTCACCAGTCATCCAACGGCCCTTGGTGGCATGCAACTGGTCGCAAATATGCTGTTCTCCCGGTTGTACAACACAGCACTCAGTGCCCATTGCTTCCTCTGGAATTTGCAGCATTGCAAATTCCCTGCGACCAACAATTTCCCGCCGCTTCTAGACGCGAACCTCGATGATCTCAGCTCAGGCATCAACGCTGGCCTCTTTACCAGCGTCGACCTGGTAAATGCCTACGTCGCGAGGATCGAGGAGGTCAACGACGTCGTCCGAGCAGTCGCGGAAATCAACCCCGATGCGATCTCTATAGCGGCTACCCTCGACGACGTCCGGCAGCAAGGAGGTCCGTTGCTCGGTCCGCTCCATGGCGTCCCCGTGCTGCTCAAAGACAATATTTCCACCGCGGACAAGATGAATAACACCGCTGGATCCTTCGCCTTGGTCGGGGCAAGAGTCGCCAGCGACAGCACGGTGGCCGCCAAGCTGCGCGAGTCCGGCGCCATCATTCTCGGAAAGACGAACATGGCCGAATGGGCCACGTTTCGAAGCTCCAATGCCAGCGCCGGATGGTCTCCTCGCGGAGGACAGACCGTCGGGGCGTACTACCCGAACCAGGACCCCCAGGAGTCGTCTTCCGGTAGTGGTGTCGCTTCCTCTATGGGTCTCGCGTGGGCGTCGTTGGGGACGGAGACGTTAGGTTCCATAACGATGCCTTGTGATGTGAACAACCTGGCCGGAATCAAGCCCACTGTTGGTCTGACGTCGCGGCATCTCGTGGTGCCCATCTCCGAACACCAAGACACGGTTGGTCCGATGGCTCGCACGGTCAAAGACGCCGCGCACCTCCTCGCTGCCATCGCCGGACCGGACTCTCACGATAACTATACCTCGGCCATTCCCTTCACCGAGACGCCAGATTATGCCGGCGCCTGTGCTGGCTCGCATCTCAGAGGCAAGAGACTTGGTATACCCAGGCATCTCATGTTCGAGACGCCCTTCTTCCGCCACTTTAATCATTCCATCTTGGCCTTCGACTCCGCCGTGGAAATCCTAAGATCCGCGGGTGCAGACATCGTGGATGACATTATTCTGCCCGGCAACTCTTGGCCTGATATTCAAAACCTCACGGGCCAGGTCTTGGGAGCGGATTTTCTTGTCAACCTTGAGACTTATTGGTCCGGACTGGTCTTCAACCCTCACAACATTTCGACGGTTTCTGAGCTTCGAGAATGGACCCAAACCGACATTCGCGAAGACTATCCCAATCACAACACAGAGGTTTGGGCTAGGATCTTGGAGAGGGGCCTGCGAAATACAGATCCTGACTTCTGGGATATCTACTCCCGTAATCGGTACCTTGTTGGCTCTTTAGGTTACTTGGGCGCAATACACAACTACTCGCTCGACGCAATCGTGCTGCCGACTCGGTTCGTGCTAGCCCCTGCAGCGATTTTAGGCACACCTGTCGTTACAGTCCCATTCGGACGATATCCAGACGATTCGCCTGTCATCAACGATGATTTCGGCAATTTGGACGTCCTGGCGCCCAACCTGCCTTTTGGTATCGGGTTTGCAGGAGCACCGTTCAGCGAGGAAAGTCTGATTGGCATCGCTCACGCGTTTGAGCAAAGAACGCAGGCTCGTAAAACCATTAAGCTCTTTATCGAGCCCCGTACGGAACTGTCAGATGTAGCCCCTTTGAGAAAATGGAAGGATAATATAGTGGATCTGTAAAACCCACGCTGCAGCTGATCAACTGCATCCTGCCTGGATTGTAGAATAGACATAAGAAATTGAGTCTATCCTTGACAGTTAATAGTTGACACACTTCTTCAGGTCCTAGTGTCTAAGGATCACTTTTTATGAATCTCTTTTGAGGGCACTGCTCTAATTTTACTGGGTTTTAAGAATGTTTACCCTTCTCATGTTGATGTTCAGGTTTCACTTATTGAAATACTGTGGACGATCAATGATTCATGAACCTGCCCGACGATGTTATTATTTTACTTTCTTTTGCAAGCGGAGCATTCTTTTGTGGAGTATTATCGTATACTTTCTCTAATATTCTGCATACATAAGTGCGACTAGGCCGCGAAGGAAAAGCCTTCCGAAATATGAAGTATATCCCTGCACTTGACATCCCCAGGGGCCGAGCTGGTTGAGACTAGCACCTCGTGATCGCCAGCCTCCACTTTCCAAACCCGATCTTTCTCATCCCAAAATGCAGCTCCGTCCCTCTGGAAGGCTTGTTTTACTTCCCTCTTTTCTCCTGCTTTCAGATGGACCTTTTCGAAAGCAACAAGAGCCTTGGGCGGTCTTCCATTTCCAACACCGTCTGTAGGAGGTGCTAGATAGATCTGAACGACCTCGGAGCCTGCGATTGGACTCACGTTGCTTACTGTGACAGTGACAGTCACCTCAGCACCGGCGTCGTCACCACGAAGAGAACCGGTGAGGACTGCACCGGAGACGTCAAAGGAGGAGTAGCTCAGACCGTAGCCGAAGGGAAACAAGACCTCCTTCTCGGTCCCATACTGAGAGTCAAAGTGTCGGTAGCCAACATTGACGCCTTCAACGTACTCGACCTTTCGACTTTCCCAACTGTCGAGGCCGAAATTCCCGTAGCAAGCTGTGTGCTCGTACTTCTTGGGCCATGACACGGGAAGCTTGCCGCTGGGATTGACCTCGCCAAGGATAACGTCAAGGATCGAGTTGCCCGTTTCTTGTCCGCCGTACCACGCCTGGATGACGGCGGGGACTTTGTCGATCCACGGAAGCTCGACTGGCACGCCGCTGGTGAGAACAACGACGGTGTTGGGGTTGACTTTGGCAACTTCGGATATCAACCTATCCTGCGAGCCGTCTGCCGGAAGAGTCATGCTGGCCATGTCCTGGCCTTCAGTCTCCCATTGCGGCGTGTTTCCGACGAAGAGAAGAGCAACGTCGGCTTTCTTCGCGAGCTCCACGGCTTCCGACAGCAGGTCCTTCTCCATTTCTTGTTGACTGACGAATCCAAGGTGCACGGCAATCTGGTCGCGGCCGAGATACATATCGGAATTCGGAACGGGCGAAATCGTGGACTCGACAACGATGTCATAGGCCTCTCCACCGACGAATTCGTACTGCAAGTGTCTCTCTTCTTGAACGCCTAAGAAGAAGGATGTCGCCTCCTCGGTCTCTTTGATCTCGTCTTGGAATTTCCCATTGATGAACAGCTTGGCAGGACCAATGCCGGAGAAACTCAAGTAGTGCTTCCCGCTGACTTCGGGGACGTATGTCGTGCTAACACGTGCAGATTTGGCACCCGCAACGCTCTCGTCCATTAAGGTCATGAAATTGCCGCGCGGGTACTCCTGAGTGTGGAAGCTATCCCCAGAGAGATCCAAAGACTTGAAAAAGTCCACGATGAAGCCTGGATTTCCATTCCGATTCCTGGCCCCGTCGACGAAATCGGGATAAGCTCGGTAAATGTGTGCACCTACCGCGAAAGCCGTTAACCCTCAGAATCCCCTAATGCTTTAAGCCATGGCATTTACCTTTAGAGGTTGTTACTTCGCAGCCAGGGAGCCGTGATGTAACTGCATCATATGGACTGATCTTGTAGTGGCAGATGAGCGACGCACTACCGCCACCATGAGCAGAAGCATGCTTTGCTAAAGGCCCCAGCAAGGCTAAACGTTTGAGAGAAGATGATCTCAGCGGTAGCGCTTGGTTGGCATTTTTGAGAAGAACAATGCCTTCTCCACCAGCTTCACGGATCAACTTTTCGTGCTCGGGACGGCTGATAGCTTTCTCGGGGAGAGTTTCTCGTCTGTCGGTGAACTTGCCAGTCTGCCGAAGAAGCTTGAGTACCGCCAACACACGTTCGTCGACGTCTTGGATATCAACCTCGCCGCTGTCTACGAGCTTACGCACGAGTTCAGGCTTTCGGCGGTGAGGCGGACCCGGCATCTCCAGATCAAGCCTAGAAAACCGGTTGTCAGTGATGAACCCAATCGGATGCTACCGCAATTACCCGTTTTTGATACCACTTGCTACAGCGGCGGAGGCTGATCCCCAGTCAGTCATGACCAAGCCTTCGAAGCCCCAATCACTGCGAAGGATATCCTTCAAAAAGGTGGGCTGTTCATCAATGTAAGCTCCATTAACCTTTGGATAACTCGTCATGATGCACCATGGATCCGACTTCTTGACCACGATCTCGAAAGGTCGAAGATAAATCTCTCTGCCGTCAGCGTAAGCTACTGCTCTCATACTCGTCTATCCCGACAAAGAGACCCAAATTTACCTCATTGCTCGTTCAGAGACGATCTCGTTGACAGTGAAACGTCGTGTATCCTGCTCATTGATGGCAAAGTGTTTGACGGTGGCCGCGACGCGCTCGCTCTGGAGACCGAGTACGTATTCAGATGCAAGCTCGCCTGCGAGGAAGGGATCCTCAGAGAATGACTCGAAGTTGCGCCCTCCAAGAGGCGACCTATGCGGGCAGACCGTTGGGCCAAGAAGAGTATAGACGCTTTTGGTTTGCGCTTCTTCGCCCAATGCGACGCCAACCCGTCGAGCCAGGCTGCGGTTGAAGGTAGCAGCCAGGGAGACACATGCTGGGAAGCATGCAGCTGTGATGCCATTCATGAACTCAGCACCTCGTGCTCCATTTGGACCATCTGAGACCTGGTAAGGCGTCAGCAACGTGGGCCTACCACGTAGGCATCTCAGTCACCACAACATGACAACCTGGTCAACACTTGCTTTCAAAGATGGAATGTCGAGACGCTCAATTCCAACAGTCTCCCACGAGTTCTTTCCCGCAAGAAGAGAAATCTTCTCGTCAGTCGTAAGTCGAGAAAGGAGACCGAGGAGGTCCTCGTCGGAGGGTGGTGATGCCATTACCTTGAACGTAACGGTTGGTTGGGTTTTCTCGAGGTATTGCTTCTGATAGGCAATGTAATTCCAAGTTGCTCAGTTGACACGAAGAATACTGTATCACCTATGAGCGTTTCAGGGGCGGGGAAGCTTTGCTCCACCTGTATGACACGGGTTTCTTTTTCCGATCTGCAGTTCCGCTACCGACGATGAACTGACGTGTGATCTGTCGGGAGGAACAACCGGAATTGAGCCGTCGCGACACCGTTGGTTCAGGCTTGACCCGGTCGAATGCTATCAGTTGTCAGGACTTCTTCCACTAGCATCATAGTCGGATGTTGTCGGAGAAATCTACCAGCGACCGTATAATAGTGCGCTTCTGCCCGACAGTCACATCAGCAATCTCTTACTGTCCTGCATCCGCAGCTATCCTGCTGACATTCTCTGCTTCCACAGTAAGATTGATTTTATCACATTTTCTTTCCTCGGGTTCTATGCACTGACATCGTCTTGAATTCAGAAACGCCATTTCCCTGTCCACAACATTTCGAGAATGGAGGAATGCCGAGCTTGCAAGGGCGAGGGAATGTTCGGTGGATTTATTGGCGGCAGGTGCAAGGGCAAAGGGGAGGTCTAAAATGTACATGCAAGTTTTACTAATAGGACGGGGTTTTTGGTAAGGCTAACTTGAAGGGGAGGCTTACAATGAATCATCCAGGAACCAAGGACAGCCTACCAATAATAAAGATAACTCGTAAAATGGCAAGTGAGACGAACTATGTGGGATTTGGATGTACAATTTAACGGGATGGGACCATAAGTCACCTGGGTATACGGTTGTCCGAACCGAAGCTGATATTGTAGGGCCTTAACAACACGATTGCCGATCAGTATTCATCGGTCAACATGGATGAGCCGGGAAAATAGTTGATTGAAGTTTTTGGTCCTTGCCGGAAACCATCTGGAGCACTTTATGATAGCTGAACCGGGCAGCTTCCCCACGTATCCCGCCGAGATATCCACGACCACGTCGGCGCGTCGCTTGATCTTGAGGCTCCGGTGTCAGATGTAGGAGTCCCCGTCCATCAAAGGGGTAGTGGTAAGTCTCCCTTCCACCCAGATTCCAGCCAGATACATCCCATTCGATACGCTACGTACGGCATTCACAAGACCTGAAAGCGCAGCAAATCGATTCGAGGGCTTGTCAAGATTTAAGTCAGAGTACTCCTGCGACGTTTTGAGCCAGAAGTCGTAGATCTCTTGCGTCGAAGACCGCTGGTTCAGAACCAAGTTGGATTCTTCTCTCCTGGGCAGTAGACATTGACGCAGCTCCTCCGAAGCTGATGACATCGTCGCAACCGACACCGGGGGGTCATTGGCCTTTCCGAATCGAAGCTCCCGCATTCGCAAACAGTCGGGGTTTGCACTCCCAAATAAGCTCTGAAGCACAAATATGAAGGCCGTTTCGTGCAAGTAGAAGCTCTTGCAATAGCCATGCCCTATCTAGCAACGGGGGCTGAACTCAACGAAGGTTTATCAGTTAATGTACCGATGGTCCCAATCATGGGCCTGCCTTACGAAAATCGGATCATCCTGGGCTGAGTTCATAGACCAGCGCAGGGTTTCTGGATGGGTGGTAAATACTAATATTCCAGCGTTCCTGGAATAAATCGCAAGTGCTATTAGGAGAAGAGGTCGCCGCGATGTTGAAGTGGGCAGTCGACTGTATTTCAGCCATTTTCTGGTACTGCACCACCCAGTCTGACTTGTCATCCTGGGTGGTGCACCATGAATCAATCTCAATAAATATAGGTGCAACTGACCTCTCTACACAATCGAATTGCGTCCCTGAAGAGAGTGGACAGGTCACCAAACGGAAAACCAGCCTTTTCTGAAGCTAGCATGCTCTTGTTCGTCTTTGGCGGCTGTGGCCTTCGAGAATCGCCCCAACAGTGGTTCATAGTTACGCATCCTCCGTACGGCCTTTCTTCATTCTGAAATTCCAGAATTTTTGCCATATATCTGGAGATATCGAGCACACATTTTGGCAGCCTCGTCGGTGATGTCCTGCAGCTGGCGAAAGCTGCTTCACAGCATTCTAGCCAAGATCTCAGGTGATATGTTGCTATGTCTTTAGGAAGATATCATGAAACATGGCCTGCAGGTTCGAACAAAGACTTCCGAGTTTCTTTAGCTTTAATCCCATTAAATTTGTGTGTGACTTACTCTGTTGACTAAAGAAACTAATGCGAAGACGAGTCTCACCAAGGCTACAAGCAGGATCATCTTCTAGTAGCTGTAGGGCCAAGGGACCCTTTCCAAAGCAACTTTGTAAAACCAAGATAAGCCTCCAAGAAAAAATATCGCCTCCTGCTTGCGAGAATGAATCTCAGTCTTTGGGCCCCGAGGTTTCGACTAGGGGAGCAATATTGACCGTGGTGGGTCATCTCCCGTGCGCCTGAACCAGACCTACCTACAACTAAGGTATTTAGTTGATATACTTTCAAATATGAAGCAGAAAGTCTTTGACGTCCAAGTACAGAAGGAAATAAGTAAATTCAACGACTCGATGGCAAAGGGGATCGAGAAGGGCGATCAAAAAACCAGGGGCTGGATGAGGGGCACACCAGCTCGCTTCTTCATCCCAAATTTAAGAGCTGGATCTCAGCGCCTTGTTGGCTAAGTGGTATAGCGCCTCACTAGTAATGAGGAGATCGGGTGTTCGATTCACCCACGAGGCATCGTTCGCGAATTTCCCTTTTGCTTTTGTCTCGGAACTTCTTCGCCTTTTGCTCACCTTTCATTTCATCATATCTTCTTGTTTTTGGGTCGCTCGCCAGAGCCGCAACCTTCCCAAGGCATTGATTGATTGACCCTTGCGACAAACCTTACGCTACTTACCCGGAACTTCACAGCCTCCCAGACCCTTCGGGGCCAGACCAGACTTCCGCTCCGAGCCTCCGAGCCTCCCGTCCTGAACATCCCCGGTCCTCTCCTGTCTTGAACCCCGGTGCGCATTTCCAGTAAACATGGGATTCCATCAGCCCCCAACAATACTTCGATTTCCAAGGGCTCGAAGCCTGGACGCTGAGAAAAGGGGGTCGGGATCAGTGGATCTTGTCTCACGATATCCACTCCACTAAGACCGTTGAGCGACAACTGAAGTCGAGAGAAGAAATGTAGCCTTCCCATTCCTCCCGCCCGACATCCCGTCCGGGTTGGCGGGTCTGACCCAAATTCCTTATTCCAAACTGCAAGAAGCAACACAGCCAGTCTGTGGGACCTCTTCAGTTAATCGGAAAGGCTTTCCACCTCAGTCGGGCGACAGCTCTCGGAGCTCCCCCGCCATCAGGAGTACGATGCCGCATATGTCTGTGTACCTGCCCGTCAGCTGCCCCAGGTTTCACATCGAAAGTCCCAAAATAGATGATCACCAGCTTCACTGGTCTTATTGACTCGAATCGATATAATACACATCGGGTCGTCATCATCTGCAATGCTCTCAAAACCTTTTGTCTCGTGTGTCTTGTTTTTTCTTGCATCTTTGCCCCAAAAGAGGGTTTGCAAAGATCAACACTTCCTCCAAACCAAGCGCAGCCGAAAAAGTAAGGCGCCTTTTCAGACATCATCCCCTTCGGCCGACCATGTATGTTCCGTTCTTTTGTATGTAAAAGTTGCTTTGGGGGGGTATCTGTTGGTACACATAAACAGTGTGACAAAGAAAAACTGGTCTGTTTGCAGAAAAAAATAAGAATAAGCAATCCGCAGGTATCCCCTCTTCACGGGAGAGTGGAGACAATGCTTCCCCGATGATGTCGTTCCTTTCGTCTCTTTTCCTCGAAAGGCCCGCATGAGAAACAAATGAGAAAACGCCGTGGGTTTTGACTAATCCTGCCTCCTATGCCGATATGATGTCTGAGTTGGCTTTGCAAGGAAAATTCTGTGAAAGAGTGGTGATGTTGTGCGATGCCGCCGCAACGTCCAGGCCGCAACAGGAGATCCGGTCTGCTGAAAGAATTATGTCATGATATGCTTGTTGTTCGGTTTGTATTATCCGCCATCCGCGGCTTCTGTTGTGTGCAATTCAATTCCGCTATCGCGATCCTGAGGGCGATCCTGAGGCTCTTTGCTCCATTGCGGCGGCGTAAGACTTTTCGGGGATCCCACGGGACTACTTGACACCGATGAGGCATCGTCCTTGCATCCCTCTTCCTCGTTGTCTTCTCGTAGGTAAAGCGGCTGGAGCACCCGAGGAGGCAACTCTACGTCATGCGGTCGGATATTGTATTCAAGGGCCTTCTTACCCTCCTTGATAAGCTCCTCCGTCCAGTTCAAGCACCTCTTGATACTCTGGTTGATCTTCTGACTGTCGACAAGGATATCCCTGTGCTTGGTGAGATCCAACTGAAGTCGTTTTTCGTCTCGTTGTCTCCGGCGGGCGTCGCGATCCGGATCCTGCTTCGGGCTTGCCGCAGAGTCCGTCTCGGAGAGCTCTGAAGATTCAAGCAAGGAGCCATCGAGATCTTCAAAACCATTGTCTGCGTCTTCTTCCTCACTGAGATCGGGAAGATCCAAGTTCTCAATACCTAGACCGCCTGTAACGGATTCGGGCGGGACTTGACTCGGCGGCTCATCCGGAACCGGTAACCGTACGGACCTAGATAGCCTCTTGTATCTCCTTAGCTCCGCCGTCTGTTTCCTGAGCTGTCTCTCGAGAGACCTGTTGATCGCCTCCAACGAGGCATTCGTGATCTCCAAATCCTGCACCTTACGCTCCCGTCTCGCGTTAACCACCATGTTGCTCAAGGGGTCGCCGTGTGTGGACTTGGTCGGGCTGTGAACCTCCTCCAAATCTTTCGACTCTTCCTCCTCTTCATCCTCCGATTCACTCAGTTCGTCTGCAGCCTGCAATATGGAAGCTATCGTTATGGGCTGGTTTGGGAAGAAACTAGACGTCGTTGGCGATGGCATCTCGGAGGGAGTGGGTGACTGGGAGGTCATGAATCTGGACATGATTATAGCATCTGTGGACGCAGCGTCGGAGCCAACCTGGCTAGGCGGTCTGCTGGCCACATAGCTAGCTGCCTGAGAGACAGCATCTGTGCTGATCTTGCGCTTGTGTATTGAAGGGCCAAGTGGCGGTGGGCTGGTCATCTGGGCTCGGCCATGAGTTTGACTGCTACTTTTGACCAGTGGAGCTGACTTGGGTGTTTGTGCTGGCTTGTTGGGCGAAAGAGGCCGCTGGGCCATGGAAAATGCTCCCGCAGATCCAATCGAGGTTCTCGCTAGCTTTCTCGATTCTGAGGGGGTTGACGCGCCCCCTGAGGTGGCAGACGAAGGCCGAAAGCCAGGTGCTAGATCTGGGGCTCCATTCGCATAGAAGAACTTGCTCTGTGGCGGCTCTGGGGTCGGCGCAAGAGGCGGCGACTGTGGTGCCAGTGAGGGCGTAAGAGACGGTGCCAGCATTGGGGTAAAGCCCAGGCCGGGCGACGTGGGTTGATTCTTCTCTACCGCGCTACCATTGGCGTACTTGAAAGCCGAAGCTCGCTGCGGTGCGGCGGCAGCAGGCGGCTTGGGTTGCGGTTTGGCCTGGGGCGGAGGCGCCGAGATCTTTGCGTCGGACGCATAGAAGAACTTTGAATCGGCCGCATCGTGGCGGCTGTTGCCGATGGTGGATGGAGCGGGACTGAAAGTAACGACCTGGCGCCTAATAGGGTCGCTCTGGAAAGTGGACTGACGATCCCAATCGCCATCTCGGTCAGGGTTCGATGTGCCGTTTGGCGTGCTGTTGTTGCTGTTGACGCGACTCTGGCGGCTATCAGAGCGTGGGGTGACGTTGTTGTTACTCCTCAGGAAGGGCACAGGAGTGGTGATGTCTTCCCTGGCTCCTCCGGCGTTTGCATGTAGTGTCGGAGGGTGGGCGTTGTTATTCGAGTTATCGTTGCGGCGACGGCCCAAAGGGGTTATGACGGGGGGCGGTTTCGCAGCAACTTTGGGGGTCAGAGGTGCTCGGGTCGCTCCTTTGGCGGAGAGAGAGGGCATCCCCGGCTGGCGGGATGTTGTGTTGCCCCCCTTATCAAATGGGGGCATCGTAGGCGTAGAGGAGGCGGAAGCGGATGCGGACGAGGTGGGAGATGGGGTTGGCGACGGCTTCGCTCGCGCGGCAGTGGCAGGCCGAGAGGGGTTCAGGACATTTTGGTCTCGATTGCGGAGAGGCGTGCGCAAATTTGGGGACAGAGCGGGATGCTGTCGTCGCGGGGTTGAGGAGGGATTTGTCGTCGTGGTTGTAGCGGTAGTCGGGGTAGGCGGTGGGTTGGAGGATGTTGTGTTTGGGTTGGTAGCGGTGGTGGTGGTGGTTGTAGTAGCAGTAGTGGAGGAAGAGGATGTTTTGGTGGTGGTGGTGCTGGTGCCAGAAGCAGAACCAATTGTGGTGGTAGTAGCTGTGATGCGTCGGGGCCCCGTTGCGGTTGGTGGGCCAGTGGCAGAAGTAGCGGCAGCGGCAGTGGCAGCAGCGGTATTAACAGCCCTCTGGCTCGTGGTGGTGGTGGTCTTGCTAGTGTCTGTTCTGGCCTTGGCCTTGGCCTTGGTGGGCGTGCTAGTGGGATTATTTGTGGTTCGGGCTCGCAGTTGGGCTACTGAGGGTTTGCGATTTGGGGCGGGTGAGCCAGAATCTGGACGCAAGGGCGAGCCTGGTTTCTTGTTCGTACGAGTCGATATTGAAGACGATGCTGAAGACGATGTCGCAGGGGGGTTGCGAGTGGCGGGTGAGAGCGAAGATGGCCTGATGTTCCTGCTGAATCGGGACGAGTCGGGCTTCCGCTGGTGGTGGCCGCCTTGGAGGTCTTCAGGATTGTTGCAGCCCGGCGCCGTGTTGGCCGAGGTGAGAGACCGCATTCTCTCTCCTTTTTTTTTTCCCTCCTTTTTTAAAGTGATGATTGTCCGGTGAAAGGTCAGGTCAGGTACCTGAGGTACGGTAATGTTGGGCAGGGTACCTCAATGTAAGGTAAGGCAAGGCAACTTGACAGGCACTGCCGTACCTCCTTTTCCGCGCCTCAGATCGGCTTCTTACTGGCCACTATGGCCGGCTAACCACATTGGACGAACTTGGGCGTCCCCTGGACCGGGCTGGGCTGGCTTTCCCAGCGGAGAAGGCACCTGTAGAGAGATTGAAGAACAGGGCGGACAGGGATGCCACCGACTGTCGACGGGCCAATTTACCGGTGACAGTGGGCTCTTTGGGGGGCTCTTTGGGGCGAGAGAGGGGTCCTTTCGATGCCTGCAATTCCGCTTGAGGCAATTGACGATGTAGGTTCAAGGTTGTTCCTCAGGTGTGCTTCGTGTCGTCGTCGGTGAGGCAAAAGGCGGTGATGGTGCTGGCCGATGATCGATAGCTCCGAGGCTCCGAGTCTGATGAACAGAGCCAAAGTACTCTCTGCACGCAGCGAGATGAGTTTGCGAGAGCGAGAAGACAAAAGCCGTTGTTGGTTGTTGTCTCAGAAAAGAAACGTCGTTGGTTGACTCGACACGAAACGTTCCCGAATGAAACAGAAACGATGCAGCGAGTGATCGCGCGCGCAGAAGGATGTCCTGTCCTACGATTCCCGACGGGGACAGGGTGACTCGGAGGTGAGGAGATACGTCTGACGGAAGAGAGAGAGAATGAGGGCGCGGAGAGGAGAAGACGAGTCACACAAGATGAATGTCTTCCTGTCACTAGTTCACGATCCGGCAAACGTAGAAAGTGGAGGAGAGGAGGAGGACATGGGAAGAGATGCAAGAATGCAGGATGACATATCATTCCCCTTCACAACAGCCACGAACTCGACCATTGGGGCCACCGTCTGTTCTTTTTTGGCGTGTTTTAATTCACCGAAGGCCGGTTGGATCCCTTCATCTCGATTGGCATTTGTTTATTCATGCGTTGCACTTGTGGCCCAATCCCGGAACTTCGTGGCATTTTTGTCTTCCAGGTTGTCTTGTGTTGCTTGTGCCTTCCTTGTGACGGCAGCAGGCTTTTGGTGCAGGCACTGCAGGGCCTTGGTTCACAGGCACAGGCCGAAATCCAATCCATGTGGATATGGACGACACGAACCCGGCGGACAGGGCGGGAGACCCCTCCCATAAGTGCTCGATTAAGTGGGCTACGCAGAATGCGGAACGGATTGGGCGGTGACATCTCATCCATCGAGGATCGTTTCCTCCTTTTTCTTCCTCTTAAAAAAAAGAAAAATGCGAATTCGAGGAATACTCGTTTATTATTTTTTTCTCTTGGTGCTTGGTCCCGGGGTCCTGGTCTGTGCCGCATCGTTGCCCGGCTCAGATGACTCTAGCGCGTCCCCGGTACGTACTCAAGTCGCGTAGCGCGTCATTCCGCTGTCCGAGCACCCCGCCCGAGCCCGTGCTCTCCTTGTCGCTTAGCAGCCGCGTTAAGACCCACCAAGCTGAGGTACGTACTCCTCACCACAGCTAGGTAGCCACTCAGCATCCTCGGAGAGCAACCTGACCCGTCCAACAAGCTGACAAAGAATCCCATCCCACTCCAGCGCGACATCTCCAAATCTCGACCATTACTAAACAACGACGCGGCAGAATAACCACAACGTCATACTTCACCACCTGGTGCTCGCAACCACCGAACACACCCCTCGTCTCCGTCGCGGCCACAGCGGCCAGTGAAAGGCGACAAAAATGGGCTACATCGGCGTCTCCCTCATCATCGCCTCCGTCGTCTGGGTCCTCGTCGCCCCTCCACCATGGATACACCCCTTCATGCCGCCCTTCCTGCAGAACCACGCGGAGCCCCCGCCTGCCCTACCGCCCACGACGCGGTCAAAGTCCCCGTCACGAGATAAGACGAACGGCCACGCGGCTGCCGCGCCCGAGGAGCCTTCCTCGACGAACGCGAAGCGCAACGCTCCTCCAACTGCCCCGCCGTCCGTCAAATTTCCCGAAGAACCCGCACCCTCGCCAGCACCGCCGAAGTCCAACGACAGCATTGCCATGCCGCCTCCGCCGCCCGTCATGCGGCCCCGAAACTCGACTCCCGCGACGGTGACGGCTGAACCGGAGGAGGAACAGACAACGCCAAAGGCGAAGCCTTCCACCCCGGCGGTCCCCGTGCCGTCCTTCTCCCTGGAGCCTTCAAATGGCCTTGCGACGGGCGCGAACCGGGGTCTCGGACGGGGCAGCATGCCAGGCCGAGGAAGCATGCCGCCTCCTCCAGCACCCAGCACCAACATGATGCCGCCGCCTTCGGCACCCCGGGGCCCAGTCCCTCCGCGCCTAGCTGCCTTCCCGGCGATGAACTCTCCCCAACGCGCCCGCCCAGTTCCCAATCGCGGTCCTGCCTCAAGCTCGTCATCACTGGCGCCCCCTCCCACACACTCCGTCAAACCGTCCAAGCCGAGGAAGAAGGTGGTACTGACGCCGGGACACTCTCCCCTCGACTGGGCGCGCATCTCTGGACCGAACGCAGACCTGCGCGGCTTGCCGCCGTCTACGCCGTATCTCAAGGTCACGCCGTCGATGCTGAAGGAGATGACCGGTCGCAAAGGAAAGGATGCGTGGATGGCTTTGGGCGGGAGGGTGTACAATATCACGCCGTACTTGCCATATCATCCTGCTGGTGAGCCCGAGTTGCTCCGTGGCACAGGGCGCGATGGGACGAAGTTGTTTGGCGAGATTCACCCTTGGGTCAACTACGAGACTATGCTTTCGGCTTGTCTCATCGGGCTGTTGGTGGATGAGGAGGAAGGAGCCAAGCCGAGCGCGATGGACGAGATGGATTAGACTTTCGTCGCATACGAAAAGTAGTGCACATACTAGGCAAAGGCCGGTGAGAGGAAGACACAAACTTGAGGGAGCAAAAGGTACATTCACGGGTTAGACCTGCATGCAAATACGGATAGAGAGATACCCCCTAATAGAAGCAACGCTCGCAGCGAACGCATCCTTTTTACAATTACTACATCAGAAACTTCACACTTCATGTCCCGCTTGCCCTGAACACCTTGCTTCCTAACCGGACCCGGACCGAAGTACCCTATGACCGGTATCTCAGCCACGTCTTTTACCAAACTTGAACTTGAGTTCATCTTCGCTGTCGTCACTATCGGCAACCTCGATGGCTTTGCGCGTGGTACGGGTCTTCTTCGCTGGGGGTTCTTCCGCAGGAGCCGGAGCAGCTCTCTTGCTCCGCGTCGACCTCTGAGTCTGGCTTTGGCTAGTAGCCTGTGACTGCGTCGTCGTTGTGCGCAAAGACCTTCCTCGAGGCGCTGGGGCCGGGACCGGGGCTGGGGCTGGGGCTGGGGCTGGCGTGGGCTGCGGCCCCGGGTCGATATCTTGCATGGAGGATTCCTCGTCGCTGTTGTCACTCAGGACGATTCGCTGCCGACGAGATGGAGCTGGCGGTGCAGGGGTAGCCTCGCTGCGGTAGGTTCCGCTCTTCTGGCTGTCGGTGCCTTTCAGTTTGTCCTGGCTGTCGTCTTGCAGCCAGTACTCGTCACCAATGCCGAAATCCTTCTTCTTGACCTCCGCCAAAGACACAATAACCTTTGGCGGCGGGCGACCCGTGAGTTCTCCGCGTGGCCTAAAGCGCTTGAAGTTCTTGCGTCCGTTCCAACGAGGATCCCATCTGCCGTCCGCGATGTTTTCGTCGTGGCTTCTGTTTGCTGTGGGTTGGCGGAGAGGCATCTCCTCGACAATGTGCAAGCGACGAATTTCTTCGAGGTCAATGTCGGCAGGAAGATTGGCGAGGTCCTCCTTCTCAGCCTTAGCTCGGGCCTCCATTTCTTCTCGTTGTTGACGGGCAACGTCAAGAACGTCAATCTCCTTCTTCACCTTTCTGGCCTTCGTGGCCTTCGGCTCAGCAGGTTTCTCAGGTTCGGGCCGCTTCTGACGAGGGACGGGGTCTTCTCCGGCAGCAATCCGTCGCCGCTTGGCAGCAGCGGCAGTTGGAATCATGTCATCCACTAGGTTATCATCCTGCGTTGCTGGCCTTTTCCTCTGTGATCTCCTTGTTGTTGCCTCCTGCGATGGTTCCGGAATCGCATCCGGCGATGTAGCTTCTTGTGACACGAAAAGCCCTTCTTCTGGTTCAGCATTGACGGGAACACTCTCTGTCACAGCAGGCATCGTAACGTCTTCATCATCGTCGTCAGCGTCGAATCCAGCAAACCGTCTTGTTGCCGCCCTCCGCACACGACTAGTTCTGAGTGGAGGTCCGGACGCCGCAGAGTCTTGAGGGGTGTGCTGCGAAGTCGATGGATGATCAACGTCCATGGACTCATTACTTTCGCGCTGCTGAGGTACTGAGCTAGGAGGCTCTTGTGTAGGATCGACCTCAAGACGTCGACGGAGGATGCTAGCATCTTTGACTAGGATGGCTTCCAGAAACTCGTTTTGCTCGATAGGGCGATGATCCAGGCGAAGCGAGACTTGTGTGAAGAAGTCAGCGTACCATGATACCCAATCGCCTCTATTTGGGGTGTAGCGAACGACCACCACACCCCTCCCTTCGCTGCCATCGTCAAAGCACCCCAATCCCTTCTCGCCAGCTTGTGTTTTGACGTAGAGAATGAAGTCGTCAACAGTCGTCACATTCGGTTGGACCTTTGTGTAGAGTGCCTTGCCTTTGCCGTTTGTGATTGGCGCGAGCAGGTTGTCGAATTGACCCTTTTCGTAAAAGATAAACGTATATCCCTCGAAGACGTCGTGACGGTTCTCGTCTGGCGCGTAGAAGGATGATGGATGCTCAACAGGCTCGCCGCCTCGAGGAGGCAGATACGCCAGAGCATCCGGCCAGTGTGCGTCAAAGTCGCCCTCTAGTTCCGAAGCTTCATCTGACTCCGACCCAGCTGCAGTGATGATCGCGTGGACGAATGAATCTGTGACGATGTACTTTCCGTTAATGAGCGCTTGTAGACCTTTGGACGTATTTCGTTTCTTCACGACGACATGTGTCGTATGTTGAATGTTGTATTCGGCCGCCAGCTTGATGTCGAGCTGCTCGAGATCAGTGCGCAGCCGGGCGAAGGGGTCGGCCTGCATTTCTTTGCTCGAGAAGCTGAAGGTCAACACCACCGGGTGCCATGTCAAACTAGCCAACGATCAGCAACAGGCCTGAATCTTCCGACGGCGCGCTTTGCTACCGAAACAGTTCTGGGCAGCCTCCCATCTTGATCTCCGCAAAAGGCTCGGTGACCACATGCTTCTCTCCTTTGTACTTATGTCCGTCAACAGTTGTGCCGGTCTTCGTATTCAGATCCTCAATCGTCACCGTCGACCGAGTGGACAGATCTTGCTGCATACGCTGTCAGCAGAATATTTTGTTTGTGTAGTATGGACACGTACGCTGCCGCCGTCGGGTACTTTGTCGACTTGGATCGTAAGATGCTTTCGCGAAATGGTCTTGTGGGCGATCGCAAGGGTTCCGGCTGCAGACGTCAGCAAACGGGCAAGAATCGGGGTTTCAAAGACAAAATCGCATACGTTCAATGTTTTCGGATGTTCGGCCAAAGAGATAGAGCTTTCCAGGGCGGAGCCACAGTCGCCGGCCTGTGAGTCAATCTTATCAGCTGCCTGTCGCATCCAGGGTCAGCGGGGAAACTTTGCTCGCACCCTTAAGGACGTCTGCCTCATTCTCCAGAAGCCACATTGCGATGGCGCTTCCCTGGCCTACAGAAATGGACTTCGCAGATCGTTGCGCAATTGGCTGCCGGTGCGGCGCGCCGGGATCGGGTGTCGCGAATACGGGATTCAGATGGATTATAGCGAGAGGAAGTTGCGCGAAAGCTCACCCGAGATCGCGTCCCCAGATCTCGCGGGAAAGTGACGCCTGGTCACGTGGGCACTTTCCAGGCAGCACTGCCCAACAGAGGAGACTCTCTACATATGGATAACATTGCGATCATGAGATCTCGCACTCTTGATCGGGTTGAAACCACTTCTTTCTGTTTGCTTCGGCCCTTTTTTTCAGTGTCTTTGTTTTCACTTGTCAATCTTACGGTGACCTAGTCTAATCGCCTTACGCGACCCTTGAGGCTTGTGAAGTCAGTTCGGGGCACAGGTTTTAGTGCTGAAACAGTGCTTATCATTTTCATGGTGATGCTTTTCCTTCTATCTATTCGCCTTCTCGACAACTGAGGCGCTTCTAGCCGCCCCGGCCCCATCTCCAACGATGACACCCAATATCCAGCAATTGACCAGGAAGAACCCCACAGAAGAGGCAAAAAGACCTGGGAAGAAGGTGCTATAACCCAAAAACTCGAGCTGAAAGCCCTGCTGCAGCCATGCTGCTTGCGAAACGACCCAGAGAGTAAGTGCAGCGACTCCCAACCTCGGGCTCTTGAGGAAAGAAGAGTTGGGGAGATAGATGGGAAGGAAAACCATGTACCACAGGAAATACTGGCTCGTGCAAACCTTGTTGAAGGTCACAAATGCAAAGGTCTGTGCCATCATGGACGTTGCAAGATCTTTCTTCGCCAGCACAAGAGGAATGAAAACCGTCGAGAGCAGAATCTGGGGGATGAAGGCGACGGATTCAATCTTGATGCTGGCTGTTGACGGGAACGCGGAGTTAAGATAGAGAAGGATGTTGTAAGGGCTAAAGTTGTGCCTGTGATCGATCCTGGTGACATGGTGAAAGTAGGTGTGTACCAGGAAAGGCGTGCCATAGCTGACGTTGATTAGCTAAAAAAAAATGGAAATGGAGAACAGAAGTCTTTGAGGAGCTTACATAGTGAACATGGCAATGTTGAGGCTCATGAACGTCGCGAGGCTGGCCACAGCCAACTTGACCCTCTCGGGGTTCAAAAAGTTGATGACGAGCTGAGCGGGACTACGTCCCTCACCCAACCCTTTTCGTCCCAGTGCTACATCGTCCATCCACCACACAATTGCCGGGGCGTAGATGAAGGGATAGATTTTGAAATGAACCCCGAAGCCAAGGATCAGACCAGCAAGCGTCGTCCGTCTATCCAGCACGGCCCAAAGGAGTGCCATGACCAGCACACCGAGCAGTCCCTCAGAGCTGCCGCGGGTACTAATGGTTGCAACCATGGGGTTGAGTAGCCAGATGCTGGCGAACTTCAGAGCCCGTCCTTCGTCATTGCCGCGAGTCCTCAAGACGCGCACAATCAACCATCCTGCCAGAAGGTCTGCAAAGGCAAAGACGACCTTTCCGAATGAGAACCAACCATCCCAAACGGTGGGGATGAGCATCCACGCCAACAGGGGCGTGTAACGGTAAGTCTCGCGGTCGTAAGGCGAGCGTCCTTGAGCGGTGAAGCGGGCGGCATCGGTAAACACGAGATAGTCAATATCGGTGTACTTGACTGCAGAATTGGCGTCCTGCCATAGCCCGTAAAAGAGCATGCCGGCTCGGAGGAGCGCCGCGGTACTGAACAACGGCACGGGCCGGAAGAGAGCATCGAGGCCGGCCATCTCGGGTCTTTCCAGTCACGACCCAGTGAGCGTACAGCTGCGCCCACCCAAGCTCGGTCCCATGGGGTTTTGATAGCCTCAAATGCAATGGCCAAGATCGCGAGACTTATAGTCGTTTTCTGGAGCCTGTGATTGAAGTCGGGAAATCTCAGTGACGTGGGCAAAACCAGCAAGCCCCTGGTGGTCGCAGTGATCCGTGCCGCGCTTTGGGCCCACACCGGGGGCCATTCGCCAATCATTGCTTGGAACCCCACCATCAATTCTCACACTGCAACACTGCACTCACTCACTACCTTACCAACCACGCACGCTGCAGCATCACCGACTTCATCGCGGGGCATTTTGGACTGAGACACCTCGCACGACGTCGCCAGCCTGCTCAACGGTCGCTGCAACAAACCCACGATATGTCTAAGCGCGATCGTGACGGCAACATGCGAACTCATGAGCCGAAGCAGAAGCCTGCAGCGCCAGTGACGCAGTTCACACCCATGTTCTCCAAGTTCCGCGACGAGTTGGACGAGCACCATGACCGAAGGGAGCGCATCATCAAGGCTTCGAGAGACGTGACTGCCTTGAGCAAGAAGATGTAGGACCTTGTGCAAGAACTCAACCACGCTGGAATTCGCTGACACTTGAGCAGCATTTTCACCTGCCAGAGGTAGCCTCCACCCCTGTCTGTCAACCCACTGACCGCAGTCCAACCACTGAAATCATGTAGAGTCAACAAGCTGGGACAGCTTCCCGGCTTCGCGCAGAAGGAGATCACCACGCGAATGGAGGAGATCAAGAATCACCTCACCGCCATCGAGAACGACATCCAAGGAATCAACCGCTACCGCTACGCATACTCCCTCCGCTGTCTCGAGGAGCTCGTCGAGGCTCTCTCATTTTCGCACTACCTCCGGACTCAGACTCTGATCACTCCGGACGAAACATCGGCCGCGGTTCCCGCCAACGTTTCGTTGACTGAGAACGACTACATGTACGGTCTCTTCGACATCTTCGGCGAGATGATGCGCTTCGCGACTGTAACCACTGCTCAGACGGGCCAACTGGCCGGCACAGAAGGCCGCAATATCCTTATGGACATTCACGAGTTGAGCAGTTGCTTCGAGATTCTGCCAGAGATTCCTACCAAGGACTTCAGGGGGAAGATGGAGGTGATGCGCCAGTCGGTGCGGAAGGTGGAGAAGCTGGGCTATGGTTTGGCAATTCGGGGCACGGAGAGACCAAAAGGCTGGGTGCCTGACTTGAAGGAAGACCTCGATCCTTCTTCTTTAGATTGAGACGAGTGATCTCTACTGTTGGAAGCTGTCCTGCGACTGTCTGTCAAGCGTGAATTACAGAAAGAGAGGGTTCAAGCTGTCCACAACACGTTTGAGGAATCAAATGCTGCCAATGAAGTCTCATTATGAACCACTCATAGAAAAAAGGCGTCGGCGTTCCAAGCCTGGGTTCATTTGAGTCTCGACGACGAGGCCCCTTATTCCAGCTCCACGGTCGTTGTTCTCCCGAGGTACTGTGTGCTCTAATTCAATGATCTCAGAGCATCAGATCCGACGGTATGATATCAAATATCACGTATCCTTCATCATGAAGTTCCCTTACTTCACATCTTGAATCCGGTCGCCTTCAGCTGTAGATGTTACCAACCAAAATCGGAACAGATTGTGATGAGGTTGAAACATCCGCATCTCCACAGTAGCTCTTTGACATCAAAGCAGACAGTTCTACAATCCTAGCATTTCGTTTGCGCTGATCATGAATTCTCCGAAGCCTTGGGGCAGTCGCCGAACCGCAAACCAGCGCAAGATGCCCGAATGCAGGGTCGAAACCACGCGAACGGGTACTGAGAATTGGTGAGGTTTCCGATTTTGAAGACTTTGTCGGCCCTCCGCCACATTGGATTCAAGGATTGTGTCTTCTCCGAGGCCCTTCCCCGTTTTCATCAACATTGTAGTTTGTCGCGAGAGCCAAGCGATTCTAAAGGGTCGCAGGGTCTTGAAACACTTGTCACATTCCCAGAAGCCTCTCTGCAGTTGCTCTCGTTTTCAAATACACAGCCATTCGAGGAAGGTGGGACTGGCTGTCTGGGATAATCGAGAAGTGTAGTAACCAGTGACAAATAGGAGGTCTTCCACGGGAGCCAGTCTTTCGGGATGCTGCAGCCCGAGAAAGTAGATTACTAATATTCGTCTATGACTTTCCAAAGGGCAGAGAGTATTATAGAGCTTCTTTCAACCATGATACAAGAATCTTTGCCCGAGAGGATTTATCATCTAGGCAGCATAGAGGTTAGTCCGAAACCCGTGACGATACTTTTAGTCCAACAGTGGTGGGTGATGCAAGGCATGGCGTAACTCACAGTTGCTAGCAATGATTAACCCACTATATACGATGTCACACTTCGCCAATATGATCCCCAAGTCTTTCATGTAGTACTCGTAAACAAAGTGACCTGCTGATAATTTCTGGCGAGGAAGATGTCAGGGTCGATTGTCTCAATAATGAGGGCCCAGGGGATCGCCGGAAGAGGTCTAAGTGAGGAATTAAGACACTATGGAGGAGCAGATAAATATATATAGCAATACAATAACCCTACCCTAACTACAGTTGGCCCCTGGCGTCCTTCACTCTGCGCGATCCATATTAGACAGAAGACCATAAATGAAACATACACCTCATGATGCCACGATTTTGTTCTGGGACGTCGCAGTAACTTTTTTATGCTTCTTCTGGCCTGCGCGCGTAGACCAAATGCCTCTCGGATGTTAGTAGCCGCCTGTCACATCACTTTCGGGTTGATGGTCGATCCATCATTACTTTCCAAAACTTATTATCACTTACAGCCATAGTAGGTTTGGAGCTTGGGATCTCTCAGTGCTTTCCGCATCTCGGCGATTAATACGGCGACCTCGGGAAGTTCCCACTGCAAAGCTTCTTTCGTGAGGGAAAATCCGAAGCCCTCCAGGGACTGGTCCAAATACTCAGGTTTACACGCCCCTACTTCTTTGAGCTTGGGATCCTTGGGCCGGCTGCCGATGTATATTTGCCAGCTCTTTTCGACTATGTCGACAAAAAGCCAGCCTCCTTCAGGTCTCTCGCTATACAGTGGTTCAAGACGTGGCGGAGCGACCTTCCGAGCTTTTCGGATGACTCAAACATGGCCTTTGACCACTGCTTGTAGATATGGGTGTCCGGAAGCTCGCCTAGGCTTGGGGAATGGTTCTCAATGTCAAGTTACTTGATTTCGACGTAGCCGCCTGGCTTCAAGTGCTCGAGAGCCTGTCTATAAAGCCCTGGCCAGTCGCAGATGGCCGCTTCGAGATGACGGATGTGAACGAGATCAAAATGATCAGCAGGCCATGTCCAGGGCTGTGCGACATCGTCAATCGGGAACTTGCAATTGGGCGGACCCCAATCGGGCTTAATGTGCGATATGTCAACACCCGTGACTTCAGCAGATGGGAACTCATCAGCGAAGTCTCCGTGTTCGGATATCAGCTCTGTTCAGCGAGAGTCCTTGATGTTGGTGCACGAGTGAGAGAGGTATGCAAGAACGTACAGGGCCCGAATCCCGGTGCCAGTACCGACGTCGAGAACTTTCTGTGCGACTTATCCATATGACTTGTTGTTATAGATACAGATTTCATAAGGAATTTGCTTACCTGAGGACCTTTGGCCTGGGGAGCAAGGAATACTTTATCGTCGAGAAACATGGTCTCCCAATCGTGCCTCCAGACGCAATCAGTCGAGCAACCACGGAAAGCATTCCACTGTAGCTGTTTCGCTTCAAGAAGCCAACACAATCGTTAGACGAATCCAACATACGCTATGTCAAGTCCCTCTTTTCCTTCTCGTCATTCGGGACACAGTAATCAACCTTCTGTGTGTAAGTGCGACCGAGAATGCGGCGGTACTCGGTGATATTTTCACTCAGTGAAGCAGTTGAGGAGGATCGAAGACTCTGATAGTCGCAGAAGTCAGCCTCGGGGCATCCCGCATCAATGCTCTGGCTCACCTCTGCACATCTGCCTCGCTCCAATCGTCATCCTCGATAGCGGGGTCCTTCAACGGCCAGTCATGTTTTTGGATTCATTCTGAGCAGATCGGGTCGGAATGCATACGGCGATAATTGCGCCTTCGGCAGGGAAGCTGACCAGTTGCTGATGCATGTGCCCAGGCACTCGGGCATCAAAGAAAATAGCAGTCTTTCTCTGATACCTTTCACAACAAAAACAATTCATGAAAAAGAAAATCCACTATGAAGGAGTATCTTAGTATATATTGTATAAGTAAGTTCTCTTACGACCCCGTAGTATTCAATTCCTCAAACTAAAGGGTATTCAAGGGGCGGCCAGCAACTGAAGCCGTATGTAGTTCTCGAGAGGCCGCGATTAGATTTGTCGCTTCGCTTCAGATGTCCAAGACACTTCGTACCAGACTTTGGTCCAGACCAAAGTAGGGCAGAACGCGTGTGGGTTCGACATTCACTGTCGATGGCCTGGTTTAATCATGCTTAGCTTGAGACTCTCAAAAAGAGCGCCATGATGGAGACTTTTATATACAGATACAACCCGAAGTGCTATGGGCATCCCTCTCTGTGGCTTGTTCTGGAAACCGTTATCTAGCTAATGGCCAATAGGCCGCACAAGTGTCGTTGAATTACCTGCCAGTATAACGCCGGGTGAGCTGAGTGAGCTGGGTAAGCCAGGCATCTTTGCAGCAAACTGAGGTCGGCAAGTCAGGATCCAGGGATATGAAACAGGATTACAATTCCCGCTCACAAGCATTACCCCTCAAGTATAGACAAGGTATTGAATGCAAATACATTTAGAAGGGGATAAAAGAGAGCAACAACTCCTCCTGGATGTCATCGCCGAGTTGCAGAATAAGGATTTTCAGGAATGTCGATTACTCAACAGCTAAAACGCCGAGCCATGAGGATAAAAAAGATAGGAAGAAAGGCAAGGACATAGATCGGGAACATACGACCCATGCACTGATCTGTACATGTTGCTTGTGCCATTTTAATTTGTGTCTTTAGATTCACCATGCGTCAGGTAGGTAAGAGGCCTCCCTATAAATGATCCAAGAAATCGTATGCGACCCACTAACGTCTACGCCAGTTGAGGAAAACTGAAAATGAACGTCTTGAAAAAGTCTGATAAAAGAGCCTGTCAAATATTATAGTATGGGTTGGAAGGTATCTGACTCTTTTATGAAAGGTTAGACAAGATTGACATCTCCAGCTAGTTATATTTCTCTGATCAGTTTCCCTAGTGTGTGACGGCAGCGAGCGCATGCATCCTGGTGACTGATTTCCTGCTTTCGATTTTGAAACATGCCCTCTAGCCTCAAAACCAGATAATCCTTTGTGAACATATCCTCCCCATATCCATCTATTTGGAAACTGCCGAGTAACATGTTGAGAGATTTGAGGTTATCTTCTGGGCCAGGGATGCTCTCGATTGCCTGGCGAAGTGAAGGAACCATTGACTGCAGAAGTGGCTCAACGTTGACAGGCTCGCCAAATATCAACTTGTCAAAGTCCGTCATTATAAACCCAGGAGGTCCGTCGAATGGTGGCAGACGCAAATACGGCATGCAGAGTAACAATGCTACAAAGCATAGCAGGAAATGCGAACCCGTCTGCGGGCCCCGCATCTGCACGCAGATGCTTCGGTGAAGTGCAGACCACTGTGCGGTATCATAGCGATCCTGAAACGTAGGGCTTGGTTTGCGAGGGGCGGAAAGGAAAGTGAGAAGCGAAAGGTATTCATCGTCGAGCAAATCATAGGACTTAGAGTAAATAATGACTTTGTGGATCAAAGGGCTGAGTTCAGCCGACAGTTTGATCGGGATGACAGACTACATTTTGTTAGAATGACAAAACTTGAATGCGTGATTGGAAGTGCGTCCCTTGAACGGTAAGATTCCGTGCAACTCCATACATTCGGTCCAGGCCCCTGTAAGTCTTGGGATGGACTGAATTGCGATCTGCTTATCCTGCTCAGAGACACATGCCTTAGTCTGTAGTGACAGTGAGCCGCAGAAATGCAGGTTGATCCAGTATGGTGTGGCCTCATCATACTCGCGAACCCAAGACTCTTCGTATTTGCCGCTAAGAAACTGTAGGCAGTTGTGGAGCAGAGAGCAGAAGTGCAGGCTCAATCCCTCGTTGTCTGTCGCCGTGAGACGCTCCCAGAGGTAAGCATCGAGGCGGGCCTGAATAGTCCCCCGATTAGACGAATCGCCAAGCGAGGTGGCGCATTCACGAAGCATATGTTCGAACTTAAGTCGGTTCCACTCTGAAGATGACTAAACTTATGAGTTTGAGGATGTAAGGGTGATTTGAACAGAACTTTCTCACCCGATATGCGTGCCGCAACGAGAACCACTTCATTGGCACCTCAAGGCTCGGTAGGCGATGTGCTACGTAGGAAGCAAGCTTAATGCCCCCGGTGTCCAAGATTGCGGCCAGAAGTCGACGTAGTAAGCCGTCTTCCATCTGTAGACCACGAATAGCCCCTGTTTGCACTTGAATGCCGTGATCTTCTAGTTCTCGTTGGCTGCGGCGGGATGTTGCTAGTTCCCAGAACTGATTGTCTCGGGTGGTTCCAATGATATATATGTCATGCCTCCTGATCGTATTGAAGAAGTATGGCATCTCATTGAAGTCAGGCCTCGGTATGTAGACATGCGTCAACCTCCCCGCCTCGTCGTCGTGGGAGAACTGGAATCAGGTCAGTTGGAGGTAAGTCATGGTCTTGGAGTCCGAGTACTTACCGATAATTCAGTCATATGTGAAGAGTAGGTCGTCTCTAAAATGAGGTTGGGGTTTGAGAGATGGGTGAAGGAGGAGGGAGTGGAATATATAAATATGAGCCCAGGGTGTACGACCGCGCGAGGACGCTGCAGCCGTGGAGCGACGTAAGCCTCGTGAAAGTATTCATATACGCTTTTTTTCTCGCCTGATGCAACCTGCTGCAATTAACGCTTTAGTTGTATTGCTATGAAAGGAGCTTAAACTACATTTCACAGGCCTCTTGTCAGGCATTTAGCGCGTTGCTAACCCCAGAGAGGCCAACTACAGTGCATAACAGTAGTCTATGGCCGCGGCACGGTATTGGGCCGGTCTCCAGTTATCCCGGGCCGGAGCTGACCCTGGTCCTGCCGCAAAGAAAATCCACGCCGGGATCGAGCCGCGTCGCAATTGATGCCGTCACCTGGCCTTTCGAGCCGTTTCCACTGTTCCACAGTGCCATGGGCGCTGCTCCGGTCAATACATGTAGTGTAAGAGTCCCAGGGTCGGGAACGGCTCCATACCATACAGTAAAATGACACGGCCCGGGCCACAAAAGTCATGAAAGAGGAGAGTTTAGTCTCCTGCGAAAGTAGTTATAGTCCCCCGCTCGGATTGTACAGTCAAGTGGTTGAATATCCTGAAGAACAGCTTCAAAATATTCCCAATCCTCCTGCAGTAGCAGCTCGCTCTTCCATAGCCTTTCTAAGAGAAGGAATCATTTCCTCGACTTCCTTTAGGGAATCTCCCTCTACGTCTCCCAGTCTCAAGAAGCCTAGAATAGACAGTGTAATGAAAACGAAACTTGGGGCAGCTTGGGGCAACTTCCATGCTTTCCAAAGGCACCTTAGCATCTCGTTACCGCTCTCAGATATTGCCCATGAACTGATTCCCTGCTTGTAAAAGTGATTCTTTGCACTCCAAACAAAGAAACACCAAGTAAGATCTGTCGCAATTGCATAGAAAGAGACCTCATTAACGAATACACTTAAGTGTTGGTGTTGGTCTGAATCCAGGTGCATTTCCAATATATGAGATGGACCAGACTCACTTTTAGTTCCCTCGGAACACCCTCGGAACACCTTGTCTCAGAAAGTCACCAAACTCACTAGACAGATCCTGATGGCTTAGAGATTTCGAGTTTAACGTCTATCCTAGCCCAAGGTGGACAATTCCGAGTGAACTAGCATCTTTGTCACCCTTGAACTCAGCCCGGCACCTTCACGTTGGTTGCTCCAGTTGCACCTGGAATCAAGCTCGTAGCGCAGTCGGCAAGTTCCTTGCAACCTCGGACCAAGACTCATCAACACGACAAACACCTCTCTGGACGAACCCCAAAGCTGAAGTAGCTCTGAGCGGCTCCATACGGATACCTTGAGCCAGCCGGAACAGCTGAACGTGCCGCAAGCCGTACGTCGGCCAACGTGCTTCTGAGTTGTGCCTTCTGCTTGAGGACCATTGCGTCGCATCGCAACCATGACTGGCCACTAGCTTCCCTGGCGTCATCACAGACTCTAGACGCTACGATGCTCTGCGACAGTGGGAAGGACCGAAGAAGCGTTTCGAAGCTCAAGAGTGCCCGTTCAAGGGCGACGTGAAAAGGTCCTATCGGGTGGCCGACTTTGGGATCCAGGAAGATTTTGAATTGAGATGTCGGTGAAGACTTTGAATTGGGAAGCCAACAGCGACACGAAGACCAGTGAATAAGTGCAGTCGGTGTTGAGACATCGACTTGATTTGGTGATAGGCAGCTGGACTTTTGAGTATACTCATCATCTCTAAAATGTTCACAAATTGACGAAACAGGGTTAAGGAATTGCGAAAACGAAACCGTTTTTGTTGGCGATGTGTGACTGGAGGATATGTGGATGAAGAGCGAGAAACCTCTCAAATGCGAGAGCCAAGGACAAATTAATATGCCTTGAAAAACAGAATTGCCAATGCTTGCCACCCTTCCGCCCAGACTCCTTATTAAACCGACATTCCATGAACCGAGCCTGGACGCCATTGACGAGACGAGACAAAATCATGAACCCAGGATTTCCCAACCCAGATTAGGGGTATGATGCTCTTTCTATGGCGCAGAAGCCTCCAACTATAACGCCCTTTCCCTGTGACCCCGTGTTGCTGTGCTTACATGTTCGTTGTTGTCGTGATATAATGGAAAAGAAAAGAACGAAACGCATGCAGTCTCTGCGCAATCAGATTCATTTTCAATGTGTGAGCCTTGACTCCGGAGGCGTCCCTCACGGCAGGGCGGCGACACTACCCGCTAGGAGCGCATAGTTGGCAAGCTTCAGTGAGAGGACTCTTGAACGGGGATAATCCGGACTAATGATCATGCGCCCGTCTTTATTGAATCCAACTTCACCGAATGACTCGCTCAACTGCTCAAACTTTGCGTTTGGCCGGACCCGGTTCAGTTCAGCCAGGATATTATCACTCCAAACGCCAGAGCACCAGCCATCCCGCAGAACGAAGTAAGGGTTTAGAGGCGGGACTGGCGAATCTACAAGTTTAGGTTAGCGAGGAGCAAACGTCATGAAACAAGAGAAAACATACCTAGGTCCACAAACCGGATCCGCAAGTAGTCCAGCGCCTTGAGAGTGGACATTGAATGAATGCCCGCAAGAACAAGCATCTCGAATGCATGAATGAAGTTCATGTCCTGGATTCCGCTTCCTGAGTCGTGGAACTGGGGTGCTGGACGACAACAGTTCTTGACAGTCAAGTCGATGGTCTTGAGCCGTGTTGTTCTCGGGTCTGATCTGATGGCTGCCATGTTGAAGAATGCCTTGCAGATACGGCCGGTGTATGCCAGGTGCTCAAGAGCGGGAGTCGCATCCGCCAGTCGCGTGCAAAAATGTACTTGGTTTGAGACCTTCATGTAAAACGGAGGGCAAGTCAATTCCCGACGGTAGTCGCTTTCGAGGCACAAGTTGAGGTATGTGAGGTTTGTTGGCAGCTTGGGGAGAATGCTAGCCATGCTCAAATAACTCTTAGACTTGGGCTTGCTGTATGAACCGTGCCACTCGTTCAAATTGGGGAGCGAACCGAGAACGGAGGCAAAATCGGCGTCGTCGCGCATCAAGTTCCACTGGCCCTTCGTCACCAGTGTGCGAACCGAGTCGAGCGGAGGCAGATGCCAGCCTGCGGGACGTCCATGCCAGGTGTGCTGCACTTTCGGCGCCTTCTTCCTTTCGCCTCCTTCAATCGTGAGAACGCATACGTCGGGTAGAGCCTGTGCGACAAAGGAAAATGCCTCCTCAAGACTGCAGTTGTTGGCGGGGAGAGTGTAAGTCGCGTTCGTCAAGCCATCCATAGTGACCGTCGGCAGGGTGAGTGTGGTGCTTAGCGCCAGCGGACCGTACTTTGGCTGGAAGACTGGAAACCAAATTTCGATGTGTTTCACATAGCGCCTGAGGTGGTGGTGTTCGCTGAAGTAAATCATGGCCATGTCCAACGACTCCACAGTGGCCTTGATCTTGATATGACGGTATAGACGCTCCTGAATCAGGATCCTCCATACTGGACTCACGAGGGCCAGCTCCGACAGTTCCCTGCGGCGAGAGTGTCGCAGTGCGGTTCCCCAGCTCTTGGTCACGCTCTGCATGCCCACTGAACTCTTGGAAGAGGTGGATACACGGTATCCAAACAGGTGATCGAGGATGCACTCGTGGATCTCGGCGGGTAGGTCGTTGAGGTTCAGGGAGGGCGAGGCCTCTGTGGTTTCGAGAGAGTAGGGAGGGGCGGTGATGCCCGGGCCTCCGTAGGCGTCGGCGTCGTCGGCGTCGGCCATCGGACAGCAGCAATCCGAGTTCCGTTGATCGGGATGCAAGAAGGGAGTACTGCTGGGCCGGGTCGGAGGCACGAAGTCATTGCTCTTGGCCTGTTCGAGGGGAGGACTGGAGGGGCCAGGAGAGACGGGATTAGAAGCGGTGTTGAGGATTGTGGTGAGAATTGAGACGGTCATGATCGAGGTTAACTCTTCTGTTGCGTTGGCGTCACCATGGTAGTCGTCTCGCGACGGTCGCCTATCGATAGCGGAGGAGTCTCGGGCTCGGGGGACGTTGGTCGTAACGTCGGGGTGGTCTTCGTCGGTTGGAAAGGACGGCTCGACGCAAACGGACATGGTCGTGTGAATGGCTGGAGTGTGATCGAAAAGCTAAGATTTTCGGAGAGACTGAGGCGGTTCCAAGGTCATGGCAGTTTGGGATCGAAACGAGTCGACTTGAGTCGGGTTTGGCGGGAATTGGTTGTCAGGTGGGTAGGGGAAACTGGAAGGTGAAAGGAAATTGGCCTGGGCTGCTTTGACGATGGTGGGGGAAATGAAGTCCCAATAATTCAGAGACCCTTGATACCCAGACCGGGGGCGGTCAATGATACTGAGCAACGACTGTTTTGGTAGGCAGGCGGCCGTATTCGTCGGTAGCGGTGCAGTCCAGTCAGTTCGCTGAGGAGTCCCGTCGACTGGGAGGGAATGGGCTGGTCCAGTCCAGTAGTGGCGGTAGCGCTGCGCTGGGGTCGCTCCGCTTGCCTAAGCCACTTTACGCGGTCGGTCGCGTGCGCAGCGGCAGAAAAGGGCCCAATGGGTGCTGATAAGGGAGGAGTCTGTAGTTGATGGTGGGAATGTCGATCGATTGTCGGCGATTGGGGACCTTCGTAAGGCACCTTCAATAGGTACCTTAAGGAGGTGACTTGTTGCAGGCGCAGGTCCCTTGTGCTGAAGAGGCTAAGGGGGCCGAAGGGCGACGGACAGCGGTAACTCAGCGTTGCTGTGTCGGGTCGAGAAATGAAACGGGTGCCGAACACTTGCCTGAGAGGGTGTTTGGACGGGAGGATGCGCAACAATGTAGTAGGTTTGCTTCCTTCCTTTAGACGTTTGGGTGAGGCAGACCTTGAAGGTGCAGATGGCAGGAATGCAGGGCAACGACGCAGGGCAACGTAGCGAGGCACAGGGCGCTTCGGTCAACCACCTCAGGTCAATAAAGTTGCCTGTTGGACAAATATTGAAGAAGATGGCGACGGGAGGAACAACAGCAACAGCGACAAGAACCGAGGTGGTGGTGGTCGCTGAAATCCTCCAGGTGCGGTGTTATAGAGGTACAAAGATACGACGCGGGGATGAAGTGGGCAGGCGGTCAACTGGTCGATTGAAAGTGGATACCGCCGGACCAGGGTTGCGTCCAGATTTGACCAAGACGGAGATTTGATAATGGTGGTATGGGCTGCTTATGATTTCGGTGATGAAATGGAGGCCGTAACGAGGTACCTTAGGCAATCAGTCAATATTCACGACGACAAAGAGGGAAAAACGTCCACGTGCGTCAACGACAGACCAAATGAGGCAGTAAGGAATCAGGAAAGGATTTAGGAAAGAAACAAATGACGGGGCCGCGGAGGACCCAAGGATGTGGAGGCACGGAACGGCAGTCGGGCAGCTTAGGTATTCCGGGTCTGCCTGGAGGTTACCTTCCCAGGAAAGTGAAGATGGTTACGTGAGGCGGGCACTTTCTAGTTCTACATTCTGGCACGTTACCTAAAGTAGCTACTTTACCCAAGTTGCTTACTACAAGGCAAAAACTATCTCAATTAATAAGTGCCTTGGGCAGTGAAGGAGGGAAGGAATCGAGGTGTTAGCAATGGTAACAACACACTCTTCCGATGGACGAAGCGAAGTTGGGTCGAGGCAGGAAGGACGTCAGGCCTTGCCAACACCAACACCAACAATAATTACACACCAGCCCTGATAAGTTAAGTTCAGTTAAGGTTACTCACATAAATACTGAGGCAGAACATCCCGTACCTTACTTTACCTACCTCTCCTTACATCACTAGATGAGACGTGCACAGCCGTCTTCCGCGACAAGCTCCGAGAGTCAGAGTCGGAGTTAGTCAACAATTATTGCCTCGCCTTACTTACCTACTTTACCTCACTCTCATCGCAAAACAAGGAGCCACACCCGGATGAGAAGTCCGTCCACGCCATCCTGCCGGTCCCGTGCGTGGTTGGCCGTTGCAGCGCTGCCTTAGCTTGCTGTAGTGGTCACACTCAGTCGTGTTAGTGAGGCCCGACGGGGACTTGCCGCTATCAGCCCAAGGTCGGCTTCCCGCCCCCCCCCTTTTTTTTTTCTCCTTAGGTCAGCCACTGACGACGTTCCACGGCCCTGACCCTTGACACGGGCCAGCGACCAGTCGTAGCGGCTGGTCACAGCAGGAAGGACCGCCGCCGCCGCTCACTTGCCCCCGCTTTGCTTATCAATTAGGTTATCTTAGCGAGACAGGCGCGTCATAGTGGGCTTACCTAATGTCACCTCACCTGCGGGACTTTCCAACCTTTTCTGCTCGATGCATGAATCCAGCCGATTTTATATTGCAACGACGAATGAGATCGCGCACTTTTTTCAAATTTGCAAATTTCCCGGGAAATCCACGCCGGGGCCATGAATGTCACCAACATGCTTCACCTCGGCAGACAGAGTCAGGACAATTGGCTGAGATACGCAAATCAACCAGCCCTGCCCTGTAAAGACGTCGATCAGAGTTCGGAGGAAATCTGACAAAGAGATGGCAAGTGCTGCAAATGCACCCGGAATAACGAGACCGCCTCACTTTGATTGAGTTGCCGAAATAGCCTTCGCCAACCTTCCACGCCTCCGTTTCAACTTGTTCTACGGCAGGCATGGCAGTTATTGCCGCCCACCCTTTCTCTCGCCGGGGAATTGGTCACGCGCTCCGGTAAGTCAACCGCAAGTGTCGGGAGAGTTCGAACTCTGACCCATTGTCACGACAACGGTGTGCTTTCGGGCCGGAATTATCGCGCGACGGGCTGGCCGGACGATACCTTATCATCACTCTAGTGAGGACATCCCGCGACTGGGCGATGGCTGCTGCAGAAAGGTAGTCGTTCTTTCAGACACGATTCATCGAACCTACAACGGATGGTGTGCCGGCGGAGTGTCTCCCGAGGCTACCTGGTACCGAGAATGTTGACTATTGACTGGAATGCCAACGTCCCGGCAACGAACACCTTATTTCGCATTGCGGACTGGGCGATCACCGTTTTAGGCCTTGAAAATGTCCCGGGTTACTGCCAAGACCAAAGTTCAAGCATAACTGAGACGAACATAGTGAATCGCGCCAGTTCGGACTTCCATGCGTGATTGATCGGCAACTGGGCGCTTGCATTGCCCTGATTCCAGTACCCGCGCGCTTCCCAAGGGACTCTGAACCATGTGGCATTGTTCTCCGTCTCTTGTTCTACTTCTAGGACCGGTCTAGAGGGAGATATCAGATGGAGTGCCTCTCTGTAAGCGAGCAAATGCATGGCCATGGCCCCCGCGCACGAGGTTCAATTAGTAGAACGATGGCAATGTCTAACTGCTTCTCTCAAAGCGACAACTTGTGAAGGCCCCTCGTTACGAGTCGACGAACGGGCATCACTGCTCTTATCAGACTGGTGCTTTTGACTCTGCTATTTTTGCAGCAGAGGTAGAAAATGCAGCTTGAGGGCCTCTCGGAGAGGCCATCGATTATCGACGAGTCCCGCTATCTGTACTGCCCCGGTTGTCTGTATTACAGAGGGTAGGGCAATGCTGATAGCCTCTGGTTAGAAGGGCTGCGGTCGGTCTGTCCCTTTCAGTACGGCTCACCAGCGAAGCATGAAGATTGGAAGGTATTGGTTCATCTGATATTCGGTAAGACTATTGCGTGAAATGTAATCTTGAGAGCGGCACCCAAATAGCTGAATCGTCACCTTCACCGGGTGCTGTCAGCTTCTTTGTCTGTTTCTGTCCACTATTTCAACATTGAGTCCAAGTGCTGTCAGCTTCGCCCAAGATTCTTTACACTGAATTGGAGCATGTCTGCTACCTTGACTAACTGTTTTCCGAGTGAAAGTGACCCCAGTGTCTCGCCAGGACTCCTCCAGTGGTTGTGGCTGGCTAGTCGCCGTGGTCGGCTCAGATTAGATGTGAACGGGGCATCGAGTAGCGCAAGGGCATGGAAGGCCATTGTGAAGGAGGAGCTTAGCTGAACATCATCTCCCAACATTCGGTAGAGACGTGGTGAGACACGGTCCAAAGGATGGCACCATTGTACCGCTTTAGGCAGTTGTTGAGATCTAGTCGCTACTGATCGCCGCCGATTTGAAGTCAATGCCAACTGTCTTGAGTAAAAGCATTGTGGTGTATAGAAAATAACTGCCTGTAGGTGAAAATGGGGTTTTTTTGTGGTTTTGGTGTTATTGGATTCAGTTACTTTGTAAGATAATAGGGTTTATAATAATATAAAGTAGTACAAAGTGGTTGATAAAGATTAAATTATTGAAAGAGGTAGCCTTAGAGGAAGGAGTAATATCTGGTTGAGGAGGGTTATGTGTAGTCACGCGGGATTATGTGACGACTGCTTATGTAGCCACCGGAATATCCGTTCCGAGGCCCCGGATCCAAAAGGGATCCGGCGGGTTGGGCGAATATCTTAACAATGTAGCTTTCTTGATCCTCTACCTTTTCATTTACCTTACTCTTCCCTCTATTTCTTCTCTTTAAAAAGAGAGGTGGTGCCTTGCCTGCCCACCTGGATAGTCATTATAGTCACGTGAAAATGTGAAGCCGCTATGATATTCTCGGTCAACAAACCGCGTTGCCACTACCTACCTCCTTTCAAACAAGAGTTACACACAACACCACTCACAAGTTAGCCGCGTATAATCCCAAAGCCTGACAATTCAAGAAAGCCAACCAATTAGGCGGGCCGCGGCCATTGATAGCCAAAGGCCTTCAAACCATCAACAACGTCAAGCTTCACTCAAGTCTCCTGCGGCAAAGTGCCAACCATGATAGTCACTTACCCCCGCAATGGTCATCGCCACAAGGACAACGATTCCATGCAATCCAGTGGTCTCATGCTTTGACAAGAGTTACAACACCAGCCTCGACCCCAAAATCGAGGCCACAGTCAACAACGCCATCCTCGTTCACATCCTGCGAGTTGCTACCCAGATGGCCTCCGCTAGCCCCAGCATCGAAGGCGACTTTGGAACTGGCCAACCCGACTACCTCGCCTTTCCACTTGCTCATCTCGACGGCCTCGAACACACCCGCAATGTTCTCCACGCCCACGACCTGGACGAGTCGAAGCTTCACTATGAGTACTATCCCAACCGAGGCGAGCTCCGCCTGAAAATGCCGAGCACCCTTCACGATCAGTGCGCAGCTAGCATCGAAGCTGTCGCGAGCACGGCGGCCGGCGCCGTCCTCGGAGTTCCTGTCCGTGGTTTCGAATGCAAAGTGCCCATCCAGGGTGAGGGCGGCTTGCTGGGAAACCTGTATGCCGACATTGGCTGGACCCTCAGACCTCTCGACCCATTTCCCTGCTTCGTCATCGAGGTTGCCTTTTCCCAGCACAGCACTAGTGTCTCAGAAAAGCTGCAGGAACACATCATGGGATCCGGAGGACATGTTCGCGCAGCTGTCGGCGTCAAGATTGACTGTTGCCACGCTGATTCCTATGAGTCGATCCGGCAGAACCTCGACGAATGCTTCATCTGCCTCTAGGCGGGACGGGATGATCATCAAGATGCGCACTGCGCGATGGACTGGACACCCTTGACCGAGCCGGACGCACATCTACGCCTCAGGCCTTACTACTTTGGCGGCGACGACGCCGCCCCGCCGAAGAAGCGCCGCTCTCGCAACCAGAAGGTTTTTCTTGTTCTCCTCCCACGCCCTCCTCCCCGCTCCTCTGACTCCAGGCTGACGTGATGGACACTACGGCAGGACCGCCCCCGCCAGCGCGCCGACCAACGACTCCATCCGAATCCCCTTTGCCGCCATTGCTGAGAGCGTGTTGAACGCCGTGAACAAGGCCATATTCGAGAGAGACCGCAAGCCCATCGTTCGCTGGGGCACGACCAAGACCGCAGTCAGCAACATCGTCAGCGATGGCTCCAGCCAAGCCGCACAAAATCCTCATTCGCCCTAGAGCATGCAGCGCAATCCCTCTTCACAGCGGCCACTCCATAGGGAACAACTCAAGCTCGTGGGAGCAAAGGGGAGAGCACGCCGGCTTACTGATCCCTACGCGAAGCCGTGGGATCTGGCAAAAATGTTAGATCAAACACTACAAACCTGGGGTCGCTAAGACTGTGTGTTGGATCGAAGGATGAAGTGCACGTATAAGAAAAGGATGCGGCTTGGGAGGGGCTCGGAGACAAGAAAGAAACTGTGACAGGAAATAAGGCTCTATATTACGGCCAGGATGAGGGTTGGTAGGTGTATTTTCACACCATCAAAAGAGAGAGACCAACTGAATGGTGGCGGACTCCGAATTGAACAGCACCGCTGTGGACGTGGTGAGGACGATTGAAGCAATAGTACTCTCACTGCCTTGACGTGATATGTGTGTATGCATGTGTGCAAGCCGATGCTGTTCCTCATTGGCGGGCGAAATTCTGAAAGAAAGTGAGGCAGCACATGACAATCCTGAGGTCCATTTCGTGGGAGAGCGAGTAGGAAAAATGAGTGAATGCTATTTTCTGGAACCTGCTCAACGTTGGTTTTTGCAAATGGTCCCGAACACGGCATAGAACAGATCTGGCTACGTGTAAGCAAGTTCATCTTCTTCAACCTGCACACTTGCTATCTGATAGTTAGAGCGGGCGACAGTTATTGCAGCGTCAGTCAAGCAGCATCTCGTCAGCCTCATATTGCCAGGCCGGTATCAACAGTGACCGATCCCAGGATTGAGGGCAGGAAGCAATGCGCTGTTCCTATGATTAGGGGCGGGCAGCAGTTACCGATCCTAGGATTCAAGACGGGAGCGGTTCACTGTTTCTTGGGAATGAGGAGGCACCAATAGCAGGCCGGATACTATTCCCAGGATTAGGGGGGAATTATAGTTATTGATTCTAGGAATTGGCGTGGAGGTTAGCTCATAGTTCCTAGGATTAGGGGATGCTAACAGGGGACGGCTTACCAAACCGAGGATTCAGGGCAGGGGCAGTTCGCTATTCCCAGGATTAGGGTGTAATAGGTAACATTTTACCAGCGCATAAAAGCAGCCCCTGCAGGACCTTGGTAGATGAGGCCATCTACGGCCACCTTTTGAGTGAACTATACGCAGCCACTTTGGGGTGAGCAGCTGGGTGAGGCCCTGGCGAGTGCGCCTGAACGACAGAGTGTGTTCCGCCACCACAAGGTTCATATGAGAAAAGCCAACATCAAAACACAGCAAAAACACAAATTGACGGAGATCCCTCTTGGCAGTACAAGCAAGCCTTTTCTAGATGTCGGGTTGCCCGTTGGCTTAGCAGAGCCCCATACAACGTTGTTGAAACAACACACGCGAAGGGAAGTCCACAGTATCCAGCCCAAACTCGCCCAATCACCCACTCCACGTCTCCCATCGCACCGATGTTATAACGGAGCCGCAGAAAAGATCGGCACCGAGACGAGGCGTCGGAGCCTACCATCCGACAAGGGCAGAGGGAATGGTCGCATACGGATATCTTATAATAGCAAAGACGATAACACCCGGCCTCGCGGAACGGGGTGTTGGTGGTGATTCGGCGCCGTTGACTTTTGCAACGATTTGTCACCCGTACCTGGAAAAAAAAAAAAAGGTTTACAGGTCGGGAAAACCTCCATCAGACCAAAATGGACTTCTGCTCCATCGCCTCGAGACGGGTCCCCGACATCAGACCACAACACATGATGGACTGCTAAACATGCTTGACTGATCATGCTGTTCGAGCATACTTGCGTATTCGTAGGTGAGTGACTTGCAACAAGCTACAGGATAGTGGGGGGAAGCGTAAAGGGGGGCGTTGGGGGTTTTTGGGGTTTCACGGGATTGCAACGAGGAGACTGCGGCGTCAAACGTCGGAACTTCCTAGCTGAGGATGACGGTGCCCTTCCGCCTTTCGCCGCGCGCGGGTTCGAGGCTCAAGGGGCCTTTCGACGCGCAAGTCTGTGATTCAGAGCTGCCAAGACATACACACATGGACGCACACATGAGGCTGAAGCAAACAAGCAAACGGTGCCCTCAGACAATGCCAAGTTTGCTGATCCGAGAGAAGAAAGGCTTGGCGATGTTCGAAGACGACCGGGGGGGGGGGGACGGCGTTAGCCCTTCTTTGAACCTCGAAGCAACACATGAACAGGCGGGTCTTCGCTGGTCTTCAGACACCGGAGTCGTCGTCTCATGAGACGATGACGAACGCTGGTTGTTGCTCCGATGAAGAAACCCAACGTGTGAGAAAGGACGCAGAGTCTCGAATTGCGGATAGAGACACTCGCGCCGCGGGGTGGTCCCCGCCGAACGGGTTCGACTTATCTGCGACAGTTGCGGGCAGAGGATGTTCAGATGTCGAGATTTCGGTAATCTTCTTTGGATGGCAGGCGTTCTCTCCCTGTTGAGTTCGGCTGCACGAGGGATGATGTTTGATATTGAGCCTTCGGAAGGCGGCTGACCGATGAGCGGGCCGCTCTGGAATCAAGACACTGCCAACGAAGATTGGCCACAGATCTGCGAGCCGCCGATCAATTGCAGGCCATGTTGGTCAAGTGATAGGATGGTCAAGTCAATCCAAAAGCCAAGAAAACACGACAATTCTCAGCTGCCGTGGTTGCCGCGGCGCATCAGTCCGGGGCCCGTCGAAGCCAGACGCTAGACGGCGGTGCATTGCACAGGGAGGCAAGATTCTAGATTACCTTATTTTGGGTCCCGGATACGGATGAGGGGCATGATGGAGAGGTCAAGCCGAAGCGTGACTGTCCTCTGCAGGCATCGTTGACGGGGGGTGCGAATGCCCCACGCCAATCTCCAGCCGCGGCGGTGGTGGTGGGCTGACGGTGGCCCGGAGACCAATCAAGGGTTCATCAAATGTCGGTTAGCCAGAGGCCTGAAGCTATTTTTCCGTACAAGTCCGATGTGTCCCGTGATTCGATTTCCGTGCCGGCGGACGAGTTCCACCGTCTCGAAGACGCTCCGCCAACAAGGCATTCGATTGATTCCACGCACTCCCCAAGAATATGCGCAAGCCTTGGAGGTCGGGTAATAAGTCGCATGCCTGTCCCGTCAAACAATCACCCATCTGCATTGAAATACGATTCAAACAGACAAACCCGGCGTGAACCGTCTGGTTCCAGCGCGTGCGCCAACGACCAAGATGGGATGGCAGTGGGCGGCTGTCGAGGCTTCGTCACCCTCGTTCGTGGTACTACCGTCTCCCCAATGCCTTTTCTCTTGCCTCTCTGTCTTGGAACGGTTTGAACAGCCAACACCCCTGTCGGACCGTGAGAGCCAACCAAGACAAGAGCCCGGACAAGTCCAACACAGGCGGAGCGAGGAAGCGCACCCTGGCTCGCGTGCTCATCCCTGCTCATCCGCCGCCTGCCCTTGTCTCCTGCAGCACGACTTGTGCATACAACCCCGGGTCGATGTTTCATCCGTTGTCATGGTCCCTTCATGGACCAATAACACAGCGCGAGGCCCTGCCGCACCACGTCTGTTTCACACCCCGGTTAGCCGATTTGGCGTGCGTCGGTCTCTTCTTTAATCCGCCGTCAAACTCCTTTTTTTTTGTCGGCTCGTCTGTCGTCTGTTCTTCAGTCCAACAGGTCAACGAAAGCAAGAAGCCATAAGAATTGGGCTTTGCTGTATCTATCAGTCAGGAATCGAAAATCGAACATGACTTTCCCTTCTCCATCGCGGCGCGGCGTTGCAAAAGCTGTTCCACCGTCCCCATGGCATAAATCTTGGCTCCTATTTAATCTATCCCCTTCGTAGCGCACCTCACCGCTGCCTTCCACCCAGGAGGCCCAGGCCTACTCGGGGGTTCCTATTCGCTCGTAACGCTCCAAACAAGAAGTAGTATACGGGGGAGCCTTTTCATAAGTTTTGACCAGGGCGAGGTACACAATCGCCCTGCCTACCTAATCGGTACTTCGGGTAGATAGAGATTGTATACAAGTTCCCTATAAATGTTTTACTTAGGGGCTATATACCCCCTGGATTAGTGCTCTCTGATAAGAAGGAGGTACTCACTTGTTCCCTGGTTATTCTCGGGCTATGGCTACCTGGGGTCCTGGTCAAAACCTTTTGAAAGGCTCCTCTGTAGTGTAGAAACTCGTGGTTGATCCGGGTTTTTGCGAGATTGCCTGGTTTTTTTTTTAATGGGTGCAGCGGCGACTAGTCCACATCGTTGCAACAGTTGATCTCCGGGCCCTCAACCTCCATGCTCCGTGGTCTTGCGGGCTCCCATCTGGTAGTCGAGAGGCCTCACCGACCGGTGGACTCGGCATAGGGTAAATTGGAAAATGAGATGCCACAGGACGGGGTCTCAGGCCGTAGACGACGGGACGGTCCACTTGACGTAGCGCCTCTCCCGGAGCCGTCAGTTTTGGAATTAAGCCCTCGCCGGTTCCTTCCTCCCACATTGCGTAGTAGACTTCGGGCCTGTTCTTCACCACCAAAGAAACAAATCTCCCACACGCCGTCGTCAGCACGTCGGTTCCTCTCTCAAGAAAGAAAGACGAGTACGTACAACTTTCGACAGCTGGGCGGGGGACGGCAGGCTGCGCGTTGCATGCCCCCCCGGCATCCCGAGAATGCCACATCGCTGCCATCGCCGGGATTATGGGCTGAGAAGAACAGAGTGTCTGAGGTTTCTCTGACTGGTTTCCAATCACTTGGCTGTCAGACCATCGTTCTGAAGGAGGACGTTGCGCATTATGTCAGCCAGAAAGCCTAAAGCTGTAACTTTTGTGAAGGAGAAGAGGAGGAGAGGCTTGCATAACGTAAGTCATGTAAGGTATCAGCGCCACAGCCCAACAGAGATCGCTCCATTCCGAGATTGGGGAGGCTCCCGAGATTGGAAGCGAACGTGCGCGTCTCTCGTGCGACGTGGCTCCGATGATTGGCAGCTTCCCCCGCCGTCGCCAGCATGCAATTTCATACAGAGAATCGGGGGAGAGTGGTACGTGCTGCCGAGGTACCTTTTATGATTTCGGTGCTAAACCAGAAGAGGCAGTGCCTTCCTTCATCTCACTCCCATCTATCTCAATGCACCGCGAACCCGTTCGGACCAATCTGAGAAGAGCTAGTGAACTCTTGACGATGGTATCAGGGACTTGGCCAAACACACAATACCCGCCAGATCCAAGTGTGCTCGATCACCCTCAAGAACCGGTTCATCGAATTAAAGTTGAAGCGTCATGCGGATCGTGCGGCCGGGTTTGTCAATGGTGACAATGCCTCCACTACACATCAATATTCATCAATCAAACCTTTCGCCTCACCTAGGAGCAAAAAAGCAGAAATCAACTGTATGCTGGGTGAGCCGTGCGTGCGTGCACCCCGCCTGACCGACGATCTCAGAAATAACATATAGCAGGGTTCTCTGCTATGGCCAGGTCGTTCATGGGGGTAGAGGGGCAGCTGATCCTCTCAGTCGTCGCCTGGGCGCATTAACCTCCAAGATAGGGTACAAGAAAGGCGGAGCGCCCATCAGTTCGAGAACCAGAGTGTTAACGGGTCGATGTGAATGATGATGGTTGGTGTAGTTGCTAGTACTGGCTAGAGAAGGCACTTGTAGTATCGTGTGGGTCACGTGCCCATGACGCAGAGGGCAGGAAAAAAAAAAGGGAAAAAAAAAGGCAAAGCAAAGCAACCTTGCACCGATCGGCTTAGGCTGGTGAACCTTGCCTGAGGTTACGGTTCAGGAGCTGGGACATCTAGTTGCCGGCGTCTGGTAAATGAATTGTTGGCCTTCCGAATGGATTGATTATCCCGAACGCTCTCTCTTAGGCGGTGTGCTTCTGCATAGGTATCTTTACAGCTATGCATCGCCGCGCAACTTGGCCTGGAGAAAGACTGAAAGTGACGCGGCAACGATGCAAGACAGACAGCGTGTTTGTACATGCATAGGGAGGAGCGCAGCATTTGTTCGTATTTCAGTTAGAATTTCTGGTTGCTGGGTCCCTATATGGGCACTTCGGTACAAGTGCCTCGGCAAGACAGACAGCACGGGAGCTGGGGAAACACGGGGAAGGAAGGAGGAGGTTTGGAGGTTTCTTGGCATGTCAGGTTGCCCTTTCTCGCTTCTTTTTTTGGCTTCTTTGCGACGAGAGATCATCGCAAGATAGATGTCCTTTGCCCACCGCCAATGCTACAGACCTTGCATGTCTTAAGGCCTAGGGGAGAGGAGGGAGACGGGACCTGGGGGGAGTCCAATGTGTTCTGCAGGAAGTCAGTCTGACAGGTGATGGTGGTGCAGGGGACGGATTTCGGTCCTGGGCCAGTCGGAGCGCATTTACGGTTCGGATTGCCCATTTGCTCGGGCGTGACTTTCTTTCCCATGAGGAAAAGCCCTTGACGCTTCTTCTTTTCTGCGATCTGTTCACCGCGATACTGCCTCCCCCGTCCATCGATGACGGTTCACATTCAATGAGAGAGAGGAGAGGTGGGGGGCGGGTGATCACGTCACGTCAAGACAGGTTAAACCACAGACGCTCCGCCCGTCAATCTCCCGCGACAATCCCCAAGCAACCCTCCGGGGTTACTAGTAGAGGGACGAATAGTTGATGGGCGTGCGAGAAGGGGGCCTGGGGAGGGGGGTCGGATGCGAAGGAGGTTCACAAGGTTTCAACGGTTTCGAGAGAAGCTCCTCGAAGGTCGTATTCTCGAACACCGGATCGCAAATCTTCAAAACAGGCGAAGGAAGACCGAACGGTGTAGGGATTCTTCTTTTTTCTTCTTTGGGGCATGATGTTCTTGCGTTGAACGCGTGATATTGCCAAAAGTCCTTGGAGGGCATGGGGACTGCAAGCCATTGAGAGTTGGTATTACTTTCCTATGTACAGACCTCACGTCCGATTCCGGAAATGCAGTCATGGCGGGGCTGCGGCGATGGCGACGGCCTCGTGGATTGCGCTGAGCCGCACGAGCCAGCCAAGGGCGCGATAAGGCGACATCGTGCCTCGGAGCATTGGAGAGATGGCAAGGGGCAGATGGATGATTTAGAGTTGCTGACACAGCGCAACGGTCAGTTAGTCGGTATATGGTGGTGTAAGTGACGTGAGAATACGGAGAGGCCGTGTGCGGGAGAGAAAGAAAGCCAGATGCGTCCTGTGTCGGGGTGCGGGAAAAGGGGGAGGGGGGTGAACTCGTGCATCTTGCGGCGGGCACACATGGCAGTCAGGGATGTCAAGCAATGGAGACTGAGGGGACGGGGAGGAAATGCTAGATGGCAATCGGCAGACGGCAGTCAGGACTCATGATGTGTACGTACGCTTCGTCGGTGACGGGCTGCAAGTTTGCGAGGATGTGAGAGGGAGGTGATGATGACACGCAAAAGCTTCATGTCGGGATGGCGGAGTCCGTCTGAGTTGATGGGAGATGGAAAGCGGGAGGAAAGAATCGGGTACGGATGGAATGGAAGGAAAGGGGAGGATGGAGGATGAGAATGTATGACCGGTCGGAGAGTAATGGCTGCAGATGCAAAGCGTATCTGCAAGATGGATGCCATCTCTTTCACGGGTTTGGATCGGGGAAGTTCAGATCTGGACGGCTCAGCCATTCATTCACTTCATCAGTGACGCTCTCTCATGCGGTGTTGGTGAGGGTGAGAGGGTTTGGTTTGAATGAGCGAGGAGGGGGGAAAGGAAGCAGCAGAAGGAGTAGACGCAAGCCCAGAGGAATAGCGCTCGTGATGCTTACAGAGACGAGGCCGTCGACGACGAATACGATTCGATTCGCAAGACCGTTTCCAGCTAAGAGATGGATTGTACACTAACACCCTAATACAGCAGCGAGATAGGTAGAGCGCGAGCATGGGTGCACTCAAGGCTCAGTTTGACAGCTCGTGCACAGTCAGTTACAGCCAGGCGCACCCAAGCATGTCGGTGTCAGTCCGTTACGTGCCTGATGCCAAGGGGCGCTGCAACTGAGGGTATCTTGATACAAGCTGTGTCCGTTGACGGGCACTGGAAGTCGGAGTTAGTGTGTTGCAGTTGTCCACCAGATCAGCAATACCTGTGGCAGGCAGTAAAGCAGAAAGGTGAAAGTCTGCCGCTTCAGAAGATGGACGTTACAGATTTATCGAAACAGCTGGGTCGAAACCGGCCCCAGTGCAGTTGGGGGGGGGGGGGACAGAGAGTGAGAGAGGATCGCCGACTAACGTCTCCAGGTGACCATCGGCTTGGCACGACCACTCATAAGCGCGCTTGGCTCCCGCAGCGCCCAGAAAGGGAACGGCTACGGCTTGACGCCTTCCCATTGCAAGCCTAGCCTCCCTCATGGTGGATCCCATCTGGGATACGTACCGACTCGCCTCCTTGAAGAGGGCAGCCGCCACTGTCCGTAAGGAGGGAAGTTCCTGCCAGCTTTTCCAGGGGAAAAGGAGAAGGGCCCCACTTTGGCTACTTCTCAACCTTGAAGATGGTTTATCCTAGTCCTAGGTAATTAGGGAGAAGAAGACTGAAGAATTCGATTTTTTTTTTAAAAAAAAAATCAGAGAAACAACGGTGAGGGAAGGACGACGCATCTGAAAACATATTTTTTTTTGGGCGGGGGGGGGGGGGGAGGAAGGGTCTCAAACAGCCAAAAACAGAGAGACATTTCCACCCAGTTTGGAATGCGCGACCCAGAGTACAGGATTCCGGGCGTCTGTCTCATCTCGTCGCCGCATCGAAACGGCCTCAAGGTTATCTCAGCACCAGCGCCAAAAGCCAGCGGCTATCACCAACGGCATCTGCAAGACCGGGTGTTTCTCTGCGACCTCCTCCTCCAAGGGTTGCGCGCGTGGCTGCGGCGCTCATTTGCTTCACGCTGCGTAATACCGTCCAGGGAGGCGACGGCTTTGCGACGGCATGTTTCTGTTATGAGGGGCTTTTCGATGCGCCTCTTCCGCTTCGCTTCAGCGGTGACCCGGATTCGGTCAAGAAAGAGAGAGTGCAGACGTCTAGATGTACAGAGAGGACATCGACAAGACGCCCTCCCCCCCCCCCCCCCCCCCCCCCCTTCTCTGCATGGCTCGCATGGCTCCTGTGGTGATTGCACCAAACTCAATTTCCTCAGATGCCTTTCGAGAGATGCTCGCCGTCCGTCCTGTCAGGCAGACAGAGACCATTGAACTTGATCCGTCCCATTCATCCATTCGCCGCACGTCACCGAGTAACATTGTCAGGGATGGTCGGCTTGTAGTAGGTGTGTGCTCACCTCACCACACCTCGCGAGAAAGCGAGTGAGCGAGGTGTGTGCGTGTGTGGCTCCCAGCAATCAATGACCCTGGCACCTAGTTATTGTGGTTGTGGTACACTCTGATCTGATTTGGCATCCTGGCACGCCGAATCGCTCGTTGCCCGAAATACTTCATGACGAAGGGTCACCACGGGCCAGGAGAAATTCAAAATTCAAAATTCAAAAACGGTTTGGCGAGTTGCCCCTGGCCCAGGACAACCCCAGTCGAATACATCCCATATCCGCTAAGGTAAGGTACCATACTACGGTACCTTGCCTAGTCTCGTGCCCCTTCCGCACCATGACTCCAGTACCTCATATCTTTAGCCTGGTGTCAGCGGCCTGCATCAGCACCTCCCGAGGGAAGCTATGCTGCACCGAGTTTAGACTACAGCCATGAGGCAACAGACGGACAGACGGACAGCATGAGGGATAATTGAGCAAGGACCCGCGATACAGCACTGTTGAAGTTGTTGTTGTGTTGATCTCACTTTGAGACTGCGTGTGCGTGGAAAGCCTCTCGGTCGGTATTTGGCTCAGGCGCTTGGTACTCGGCTTGCTTATTTTCCACGACACCTTAATTGTCTTCACTGCCACTACCTGGTCTCGGCCACTGAATGCCTTACTGCCCATTTCTATGCACAATTATCTGCCAAGTCTTGGGTGCATCGACACCAAAGCCAAGCCATGGACATGACAAGCAGACAGACAGACAGACAGGGGACTGAGGAAGAAGCCCAGCAAGAGAGTACTAGGGTGGGTACGTATCTTTCATGTAAGGTACGTACTCCCCTTCCCCTTCTCCTTCCCTTTCCCATTCCCCGATTAAGCTAAGGTCGGGTACGTAGATACATTCAACACGCTTCCTTCCTGTCTCTTTCTCTCTTTGCCAATCTGCAATCTGCAAATCGCCTCTGTCCTTTGCTGTGCTTAGTCTGAGCATCAGTCTTTCTCTCACTCTCATCTCATCCTCAAGTCAAGTCACAGCCCATTGTCTCGTCGCGTTTTGTATCCTTCTCGTCTCTTTCTCGGCTCTCGCTCCTTGTCCGTCTTTCATTCATGGGTCCTAGTCCCCTTCTCCCATTGTCTTGTCTACTTTGTGCAGACTGCAGAACCACCCTCGTTCACTGATTCCCCCCCCAATCCTTCCTCGACCCTGGGCCTGTCCATCGTCTTCTTGCACAAGCACAGGCCCTCATCCACACTTCCACACTTTCACCCCCCGGCCCCTGCCTGGTCCTAGCCCATGTCACCACTTCCCATATAGGGCAAGGCAGGGCAAGGCAAGGCAAAGGGCAACCCAGGGCGTGGTCCAGCAGCTCCAGCAAACTGCAGACGCTGCCTGCATATCGTACTTAAAACTTGATGTGCCCTACACCCCGGCTCGCTCCCGTCCCCTACCTTAGTCCCGTCGTCCACTTCATCCACTCCATCCCTCCCACTCCCACCTCCTTCCAGTTCTCTTCCTCGTGGCCCGTCGTTGTACTTAAGTTACTTCCCTCAACCTCCATTGAGACCCAGCTGTGCTTGGCCTTCCGTCTTTTATTACTTCTTGCTCCGTCTCTCTCTTATCGTATTTCGTCTCTCTCCCATCCTCCATTAGTATATCCGTCAATAACCTCCCACTCAAGTGGCCGGATAGCTAAAGCCTCTCTCTCTCTCTCACTCTCACACACCAATCCTCCACTTCGTCGCCTATTATTTTACCATATTTGTTTAAACGGTTCGGGCTTTTCTTTTATTCGGAGTGCTGAAAAGAAACATATCAAAGGCTTTGTGTCGTGACTGGTATCAGGATCCTTTTTTGATCTTCTCTCAGCATCACACTCCTTCCGACGCCCCAACCCAACGAGTCACTCACTTCCAAGCACACCTCCTTCCGTGCCCCCGGCCTCGACGACATCTTTTCGCCCGTCGACCCTTTTTGCTCCCAACTGCTCATAGACCAGCGGTCTCCTGTTTTCGCTTCTTCAACAACAGATCCTGTTTTTTTAACGACAAAACGACGACGAGCTAGCTCTCTGCCGTATCCCCTCCTTGCCAAAACATCAACAACTCCGCATTTACTAAATCCACATCTCGCCCAACATGGTTCGCGGACTTTCTACCTTCATCGCGGCTGTCCTGCCTGCCCTCGGCCTCGCCGCTCCTCTCGGCACCGACGGCAGTGATAGTACGACCAACGCCAGCGGCAGCTTCATGGGTGTCCCCATCTCCAACCTTGAGGCCCTGAACCTGATCCCTAATAAGTACATCGTTGTTTACAACAACACCTTCGACGACGATGCCATCGACATGAAGCAGCAGTCCTTCATCAGCTCTATAAAAAAGCGCAACATTGGCAAGCGTGCCCTCGACGGCCGCCAGCTCTCTACCTCCACCAAGTCCTTCAAGATGAACGGCTGGCGCGCAATGACCATGGAGGCCGACGACAACTTCATCATGTCCGTCATGAGCGCCGACGAGGTTGCCTACGTCGAGCAGGACGCCAGGGTTAAGCTCGCCACCACCGTCTCCCAGACCAACGCCCCTCCCGGCCTTGTCCGTCTGTCCCACGCCGCTGCTGGCGAGAGCGGCTATGTTTTCGACCAGACTGCTGGCACTGGCATCACCGCCTACATTGTCGACACTGGTATCATGACCACCCACACCGAGTTCGAGGACCGTGCCACCTTTGGCGCCAACTTCATCAACTCTGTCGTAAGTTTTACATGTGATGGGGTGTCACTCAATCATGTCACTAATCATGTCTAGGACACTGATGAGAACGGTCACGGCTCTCACGTTGGTGGTACCATCGGTGGACGTACTTTCGGTGTCGCCAAGAGCGTCAACCTCGTCGGCGTCAAGGTTCTCGACGGCGATGGTGCCGGCTCCAACTCTGGTGTCCTCGAGGGCATGCAGTTCGTTATCGACGACGTCCAGGCGAAGAACCTCACCGGCAAGGCCGTCATGAACATGTCTCTCGGCGGTTCTGCTTCCCAGGCCGTCAACCGTGCCATCCAGGCCCTGAACAACGCCGGTATCGTCCCCGTTGTCGCTGCCGGTAACGAGAACCAGGATGCCGGCAACACCTCTCCCGCCTCTGCTCCTAATGCCATCACCGTCGGTGCCATTGACGCCAGAAACGACCGCAAGGCCTCCTTCTCCAACTTTGGCAAGTCTGTCGACATCTTCGCCCCCGGCGTCAACATTCTCTCTGTTGGCATCGCCTCCAACACCGCTACCAACACCCTCTCCGGTACTTCCATGGCCTCTCCTCACGTCGCCGGTCTTGCCGCCTACCTCATGGGTCTCGAGGGCCTCAACACCGTCAAGGCCGTCACCGACCGCATGCTCGCCCTCGCCGATGCCTCTGGCGCTAGTGTTCAGCAGAATACCGCCGGCACGACGAACCGCATTGCCAACAACGGCCAGCTCTAAGCGCATCACCCGCGTTTTTACTTTTCATGAGAACAGAGAGCTCGAATGCATGAAACATATGGCGTCCTTTTTTTCCCGTCTCGTTTTTCTTGGTTTAATACTGCGACAAGTGTGTGTTCCTCTTATTTGAGGCGAGACGACCAGAAAAACTCACGGCATTTTTTAGAGGATACCCAGTCATATCTGCATGGCTCGCGACCCTTTTCGACTGCAACAAATCACTCCTTCCGTCACATCAGCTTTTGGGGGGAAATCATTTGGATGGATAGAGGGGACTTTTTGAAGTAAGAAGAGGTCATTACAGACACACAAACAAACCAAACCGCATTTCAAGAAACCACACAGACAGAAAGACAAAAAACCCTCGACGGGGCTAGTTTCCTCGTACCTCTCATATTCACTCAGGACTATTCGCATCGTCTTGGGTTTTTGAATCCCCTTTCCTGTCTGGTCGTTTCTTGAACATTTCATTTTTAAGCCATAAACTTGTATTTATTCGCAACCAGAGAGACAGAGATATTGGGTAATGAAAGCAGACAGCTAACATACGTTACCTTCCTGCCTCCACTTCGCCCGGGTGACTTGCGTGTGACTCGGCACGACGCCTGCATCATCGTGATCTCCCCACGTCAACAAACCACAATCCCGTCACACCGACGATCTCCCACCATCGGCACCAAACCTTGGTGCCGACAAAAAACAAGCCGTTGGGAAAACTGTCGGTCGTGGTGGGAATTGGACGTCATTCCCGGTCTTTCGGAAACCCCAATGTGCGAAGAACATATACAGAAATGCCACCCAATCTCCAACAGCTCCTCGGACTTCGCCACGACGCGAGCGAAAGGCCCGCACGCGCGCGAATCTCGGGTAGCAGGGGGCGATAGAGTATGCTTCCTCGGCCGGCTGGACGTGACAGATGACGAAGAAGCAAAGCACACGTGCTTCCTTGCTTCTTCTTCCATCTCGTTCGGGACTGCCTGCACAATGACGCCATACGACAGACACACTTATAAACTTTGGGGATTTCAGCGGCCCATGTCCCCTCGCAAAAAGAAGGAAGGTTTCACGGCTTCTCTGCTGCTATTGCTGCCGCTGCTGGTTACCCAGCGATGGGACGAACTTAGCGCGCTGCAACTTGTCTCTTTATAGATATATACATATATATATATATATATATACCCCCACGCGGATAGAGAGCCCCGTCCAACCACCGCATCTCGGTTCGACAGGCAAGTTGAACTGACTAGCCCATACACTCTCTCTACTCAGCAACTTGCACGAGGAAGGCGGAAAGAAAAAGGGTGGGGGGTGTGGGGGAAATTCCAAGGTAGGGGAGTCGAGGTTGATAGAGATAGGTACAGGACGAAATCGCAAAGGAAAAAGGTTAAATTTCTAAAAATTGCCCCAGGAAGGAAAAGTAAGGCAACCTGATTCAACGGGGGGAATTCCCGCTTCACACCCCCAAACCATGAACGGTCCAGAAATAAGACGGGAGACGGGGTTTCCGGTGGGCATTCCATCCACCCTTTCTCCTCGCGAAAGCTTCTTTTTGTTCTCTGGTGCACAAAACCAGGCCGGCCCAGCATGGATGGAGGGGGACGAAAGCGAGAGGCTCATCAGCCGAGTTGAGCACGAGTCAACGAACCTAGACCTGATACGATCCTTCATCGATACCGAGATCCCGCGGGGGTGGGACGAAGCACAATCTCGATGATGAGCTAATGTGATGTACGAACAAGAAAGGGAAAAAAACAAAAAAAAAGTCTACCTAGCCAACTGGCTGGGAAAGAGCAGAGCAACCATGTTCACATGACGACGATAATTCAGATATGACCAAAAAAAACCAACCCCCGCTCACACAGCTGACAAGAAAGAGAGACAGAGCACCGGATGTGTCAAAACGTCGCTGAAGCAGACTCCGACACTAACAATCGCGCGTTTCCTGGCCCTCCCACCCCCCTTAGCCTTGGATGTGTTATTCATCGAGCTCGGTTGCGACTTTCCCCAGTTGTGTATGTGTCGACGCCGTCTCGCGGGTTATGGAGAACCGAGTTCTTGGCGTCGTGGGGTGGGGTTTCGAAGGAGCTGAGCTGGCGTCTGGAACAAGGAGTTCCCTCTTCGACAAGAGTCTCACACCAATCTCTGTCCCTGTCTTCTCGTCTGTCCGACTATTTGCGTGGCTGAATGTGGCTGGGTTGGCAATAACCAAAAACAAAAAACCCAGAGAAAAACGTCCATCGCGTCTGGATACTAGCACAGTGGGTAGCGGTAGCCCGTGGGCCTGACCGGCTCCTTTTCCTCGGAGAACCGCCTACAGGAAAATCCCCCATGGTACTGCACTGGTTTTCTGTGAGGAGACTCAAGGGTGAATCATCATCTCAGACCAATGGACAAGCGTAAAAGGGACGGGAATATCGACCTGTAACGAGAGAGAGAGAGAGAGAGAGACAGGAAAAAGGCCGCTTGGACAATAGTATGGTGGCGCACAGTCATCCGAATTGCCAGGCCGGAAGTCGGGGCGTCGCATGAACGCCGAGAAGCATTCCAAGAGCCGCATCTCGCAGCTTTTGTCTGGCTGGACGCACGAGTCCCTCGCGTGCGGGGAAGAAGGAATTGGAGAATTCGGTCGTCCGCCATGGGGGCGGGCCATGGGCTTAAGTCCGGGAGAATATAGAATTGTCACCAGCAGCAGCATCTCGTCCGATATGCGCGAAAGGCCAAGCATTACGGGACTCAGTCACCGCATTGCTCTAACTCGTCTTGAGTTATTCACGTAGGACTCGGGTATAGTAACCACTCAAAGATTCCGTTGCTTCCATAATGGCTTTGATTTGAAATTGGGTTAGGTTCCTGTCTTCCTTGACATATAGGGAACCAAAGGACATGACTTGGTGTTGGATATGGGAGACCTGTCTTGCTCCAGGTACGGATTCATGTGCTGCCCTGACAGGCTTGCCAGCTAAACAAAGGAATGCCCATGGATCAGACGACTAAGACGATGACTAGGACAGCAACGAAAAGGCGGCCCCGAATCCGAAGTATCGACATCCAAAATATAATGGACAGCAAGATTAAAGTATGTTTGCAAGCCGGAGCAATAGAGCGTATCCTTGGAACAGTGAGAGATCCGCCCGCCCCGTACTCGCCGCTCATGGGCGAGGTCTTTGCCGGTTGGGTTTGATATCAGCACTTCTTCGGCACAACCACAGTCATGACCACCTTGCGGTGGGACTGAATTGCAATTTGACATCCGTGCTTGGGTTTTTGATGTGAACAATAGTCATCTCAATGGCGACGTCTAGGGGCGACATGAGCAGTAGGCTTGGCGGGAAAAGACCATCATGGGATGGTGTATATTAGCAAGATTAGTATGTGCTCAATGCTTCATGACCGAAATCGGCAGAGCAACCGAAAAAAAAAAAACTCCTCATCAATATGTACCGTCAACAAGTCAGATGAAGCGTAAAAACGTCCTTGGATCTCGTCTGTCTGGTGTTACAGCTCCTTGTGCTCCAGCGGTGTGGTCAACGGCGTTGCCGCACCGGGCTCAGTGCCGGGCCAGTAGACGCTTTCCGTCTTCCAGAGGGAGTCGAAGCGTGCCCCAAAGTACCAGGCAGTTCCAATCTGAGTTGTGTCAGTCCAGTCAAGACGTGGTGCAAGACTAGTGGAGTGGAAAGTGGTGGTTGAAGGAAAGAGGGAGAAGCGGAAACCCAAAAAAAATTTGAACTCACCATAAGAGCAGAGACAAAAAAGAGGGTCAGCAAGACCATGCCACCCAATATGAAGGCTTCGCCTGGGTCCATGCCCGGCTCGCCCCGCTGTTTTTGTTTCGCCGTTTCTCCGAGCTTCTTGGGGTCCTGTCTCGGGAACAAAGAATCGATGAACTGCTCAATCTGTTCGTTGTGTTAGCAATTGAGTTTTGCGGACACGGACAATGACGAGGGACCAAGTAGCGTTGCATACTTTGGCGCACTGTACGCTGATCTGCACAAAGTTGGGGTCGCGAGGATCGTTCTTCTTGTGTATCCGGCGGACGTATCTTCTGAAGACGTCGCAGACCACCAGCAGGTTTTGCGTTGACTCAGACATGAGCTGGCATGCGTCGCCCTTGGTGATCTTGATGTGGCTGGAGAAAATGGCGGGGTTGCGGAAGACGAGCTCAAGTGTTGCGATAGCCATGCTCTGGGGAATGGCGACGAAGTTGAAGACGCTCTGGTCGCGGATACCGGCCATGTAGAAGATGCACTCCTCAGCGTGCTTAAGGGCGTTGAGGACCATCTCGGAGCTGCACTCGAGGGCTTGTTGCTGGTACTCGGGCTTGAAGAGGTCCTCCCACTTGTCCACGTGCTTGCTCCAAATCTCCTTGGGCCACCAGGCGCGTTTATCGAGGTGGTCTTCGTGGATATCGCGGATGATGTTGGTCTTCTGCAGGAACTGGCCCATGGATTCGGTGAGTTCAGGACGCTCAAGGAGCTTGGGGTTGGCCATGCCGCCCTCGACAAACAGACGAGTCAGACCGTCGCCAACAAGACCAGCAACGTAATGGCAGTACAGCTCGTACTCCTTGATGGTATTGACGCCGTTCTCGTTAAGTTCGGCATTGAGGGCGTAGTCAGCCATGCCGTTGCCCATCTTCATGGTGATGTCCTTGATGATGTCGTAGTACGGCTTCTTGAGTTTCTTTAGCTCGACAATGATTTCGTCAAAGTGCACCAGCAGCTCGCGGTCCTTTTCATTGGGTCCATTACCGCTGAAGGTCCAACCTTCTTGCTCCATGAGAGTGTCAAACTTGCGCAGCAACGGCTCCTTCTCTTTGATGTCGATCGTCATATCATCTTCGATCGTGTCGAGTCCACGCAGGACGAGGTAGAACAGGGCGACGGGGACGAGAAGCTCAGGGTTGAGCTCCTGGATGACGGCGGAGAAGGAACGGCTCGTCTTGTTCAGGAACTCGAAGCAAGACCGGAGTGTCGCGTCTTCCTTGGAGGGGTCGCGGCGGTGGACAGGCTCGTGCCATATCTTCCTGGAGGTAAATTAGCAAATGCGGTGCATGCACGAGCACAATCAGTGTCGCGCAAAAATGATAGGAACTGGGCAGTACCATTGGATGATGGAACGGAGCTGGTTTGGGTGCAAGACATAGTAGAGAGCGCCCATGGCTGCAGGTCGTCGTCGCGATGGACGGTGTATTGTGGTGAGAGGAAGTCAGGCGCGGTGCAGCGCAGGAGTCAGTGGTGCTCAGTCGTAGCGTACTGTTGCGCTTGAATCTGAAGACGAGTTCGGCCTGAGGTGACCCAGTCGTCGCAGTGGTTGGTGAGATCCTAAGTCGTCCGTCTGTAGCTTTCGTGGCCTAATATGCGCGACGCCAAGCGAAGACGTGAAGTGAAGACGTGAAGTGGCGCAACAAGGTAAGCCGCAGTCGTAATGTTCTCCACGATCCGAGGAGTTGGATCGGATCAGTTCGCAACGACGCGGACGAGGTCTTATAGAAGCAGGATCCGGATCAGGGTCAGAATGCAGCAGACGATCGATCTGGTTGGCCGGTGACGACGGGACGGGAATCAACAACAGACACACACTGGTAGCAGCGAAGCTGGAAAAGCAGGTCGGGAGAATAGGAGGAAAGAATCCTCCGCTGTCATCTGGAACGAGCCAATCGAATTCGACCGGTAGGATGGGAAAGAACCTTGGTGCAACGGCCCCAGCTTGGAGGGCATGGTCCGAGCTCCTCCCCAAATTTGCCAAAACGCATGCAACGATCTGCCAAGCTCTAATTACCTTGATTTTAGGTAAGGTAAGGTAGGTAAGGCAGCCTCCGCCTGCTGCCAGTTGACGGCCAGCGTCGTGGTTGGCTGCTGTGAGTAGTGCCGCATCCGCCAGTTCAGTCGATGGTCCGAATAGGAAAAGGCACCAACAACATCGCACTCTGATCTCCTTTTTGGAAGGTGATGACTAAGGCGAGGGCCGGTGCACTGACAATGAAGTCGGTGGTTCGGTTACTACGCCTAGGCGAGCCAATCAGACGGACTTGCCGGAATGATTGGCTGCCAATGACAGACAGGCCACGGACGGACAGAACGTACCTTTATCCTGAAAATGGGATGGCGTCCCTGTATGGTGACTGCCCGGGTGGTGAGGTGTGTGTGCCTTGGGAGGAAATCAGCGTCCCGACCCGTCATTCGCCTTGCCTTTTCTCGAACCAGCTCGTCGTCTGTGAGCTCCGTTGATTCCCACCCTCAGCTCCTTCTCTGCTGGCCAACTCATCTGAAGCCCGGATACCTCCTAAGCACTGTAGCTTGGCAATGTTCAGAGCGCCGAGACCAGGTCGCCAATGGCCTGACTATAAGTACTTACTTTCCCTCCCCGCCTCCTGTCGACACCACGCCAACTGAGGTGTGGGTGGGGAGCAGTCGCACGCATGTGAATTCACCGAGCTTCGACCAGAACACGCAATCCAGTCAGTCACCACTCCATCCACGCGGAGTGCGCAATCGCTAGATCCTTGAGATATTATCTTGAACGACGAACACCAACAGATCCTGCGCGACTCGGCATACCTCCATACCCCCTTGGTTTTTGTGTCGGGTCTTGAGGCTCTGAATCTCCACCATTCTCGACCCTGAGACTCCAAAAGTTATCTTCTCCAAAGTCTCAACCGCTTTTCCCCTCCCACCGCCACCGACTCAAGGGAGCACGACGCGGTGTGCACCTCGACGGCGATGTCTCACTCGTTGCATCCCCAAGGGAGCACGTCGAACCCCGTCTAGCCCCCTTCATCTTAGGCTGTGGGATCCACGATATGCGTGTTGAGAGCCTCATCCGCAGCAGTAACAAGTAGCTACTTGCCAGCCAAGTCCTTCACTAACATGTGCTTATATTGCTCTCTGATACTGTCTTCGGCCGCCGTGGCGCTGCTCATCCCATCTGCCAAGGATTTGCTTACAAACTTAGGACCCCGCCGACCATACCATAATAGACTGCAAATAGCCTGTGATAAGGCGCGCGCCTTCAACATGGAACGTAGCTCCTGGCAAGCTTCGAACTTGAGCTACGTTAGTTTCGCTACAGGGTCTCGCGGTGAAAGCGGTACTTGTCCGAGTAGGTGGTATGGCAATTGAGAAGACCGACTGGAGTCCTCCTCGTCCCCCAAGTCCCGAAGGTGGGGTTGGAAACGACATGAACACCTGCTGTCCAGTGCTGGTGGCAGCTGTTGCTTGCCGCCACTCCGAAAGGGAAGAGAGAGCTCCCTTAGCTACCTGAGCTCAGTAGGTACGCCGACCTCGACCAAAGGCTGGAAATGCAGATACGACTCGTACCTGAGATGAAAGTTTCCGGTCCCTCTCCCTTGGGTCGCACTTGCGCTGCCATGCTTACCCCAGATAAATAATCCCTTCTCACACCTTTCCCTTTCTCTGCTGAGGTTGTTGTCTTGTCTTACAAACTGCTCAATTTGTCCTTTTCCTTTCCCTTTTCTTTTCCACCCACGATCTCATCCCTTGCCAGCAGACGACATATAAGCCTGCCTCCATCGACTTACACCATTCCGGTCAGTCTACACGACACAGTAGTCCGACACTCTCAACTCCTCCCCAAAACGAACCCCCCCGATAGCGAGACGAACATCACGAACATCACAATGGCTACCAACGGACATTCGGCGAACCGCTTCCTGATCTGGGGTGGCGAAGGTTGGGTCGCAAACCACCTCAAGAACCTCCTCGAGAAGGATGGAAAGGAGGTCTACACCACCACTGTTCGCATGGAGAACCGCGAGGGCGTTCTCGCCGAGCTCGACAAGGTCAAGCCTACCCACGTCCTCAACTGTGCCGGCTGCACTGGCCGTCCCAACGTCGATTGGTGCGAGGACAATAAGGAGGCCACCATGCGATCCAACGTCATCGGCACCCTGAACCTCACCGACGCCTGCTTCCTGAAGGGCATTCACATCACCGTCTTCGCTACCGGCTGCATCTATCAGTACGACGATAAGCACCCTATCGGTGGCCCCGGATACCTCGAGACAGACCCTGCCAACTTCAAGGGCAGCTTTTACTCGGACACCAAGGGTCATGTCGAGGAGGTAAGCTCCCAATGTCCCAGTCCTCATTTGGATAGCTCCAATTAACCCCTTCGCAAGGTCATGAAGCACTACAAGAACTGCCTCATCCTTCGCCTTCGCATGCCCGTTAGCGACGACCTGCACCCTCGCAACTTCGTTACCAAGATTGCCAAGTACGACCGCGTTGTCGACATCCCTAACAGCAACACCCTCCTCACCGACCTGCTCCCCGCTTCAATCCTTATGGCCGAGCACAAGGACACTGGCATCTATAACTTCACCAATCCCGGAGCAATCTCCCACAACGAGGTCCTCTCCCTTTTCAAGGAGATCGTCCGCCCAGACTACACATGGAAGAACTTCTCCCTCGAGGAGCAGGCCAAGGTCATCAAGGCCGGTCGCAGCAACTGCAAGCTCGACACCACAAAGCTGGAGAAGAAGCTGAAGGAGTACAACTACACGGTGCCGGAGGTGCACGACGCCTACCGTGCGTGCTTCGAGCGCATGAAGGCTAACGGTGTCAAATGAACAATACAAACTTGGGTTCAGCGGATTTGGGAACCTGTCATGTTGGAAGGTATCAGGAGAGGAATCAAAACGAAATGCTAAGTCGGTGTTCAAAGTGGGATGGTAGCACAAAACAGAATGGAAGCATAGCATGGAACCAAAGCAATCGGACATATATCAGGCGCAAAAATGGTCCTCCACCGTGAGTTGGCATGGCCGATGCAATGAGCAATAGTGTCAGTTTTGACCGGTCCCACTGGGAATGCGTAAGAAGCTGGCGGACTACACGCCGGAGGTATTCTTTGTTCTGGAAGGAACTGGATGACTCGTGCAAAGTTGGTGTAAAGTGTTGTTTTGTTTTCTGGGAACGACAGACCAAAGACGATCCGAAGTTTTTTTTATATATATGCCTTGCCGCCACAAAGAGCTTGTGTCCTCGAAGCTGACAAGACTGAAGTAACCAATGTCTGATGCCCGCAAGGTGAGGTAGACCGGTCTGAGATGCAGGTCCATCGCAGCCGAGATCGTAATGTTACGCAACGTCATCCCTGTCACCAGGTCCCTGTCCGCGTAATCTCCAAGGCTGGATTAGTGGGCTCCGCCAGCTTCTGCCGCCTGACAAAGTCGGCAGCTGTTGTTAGGCAACATTCTTGGTATCTAAGTGGCGGGCAGAGTTCTACCACCAGAGCAAAAGAAAAATTTACTTTGAGGTGCCTGCGCTGGAGATAGGGTGGGAGATCGACCACAGCGACCTAAGGTACCTAAGGTACGACGTAATTTGGCGGGGCACCGCGAAAACGTAAATCCATCCTAGACAAATCGTTAGGTCGCCTGCTGGACTGGACTGCACCGCCGCTGCGGCCTGCCGTCCCATCGGGTGCGCTGCCCTGGGTTGTCACCGTACCATTTGCCATTTCCTTGTGATTTTTCTTGCTTGAATCACTATCGAAGGTATCCCTACCCGCACTTCACCTCGCGATTCCTCCGTATTCTTTTCCTTCTTTCCTCCTTCCCTTGGGCTTAATTCCCTGTGCGAATTTTTGACATAGATCTCTCTTCTCCCTATTTCTAGATACCCCTCACTTACCCAAAAATTACCTCGACCATGGTCGTTGACACTGCGTATTACGACACGCTGGGCGTGAAGCCCGCCGCCACCGATATCGAGATCAAGAAAGCCTACAGGAAGTTGGCCATCGTCCACCACCCAGGTAAGCACGCCTACCGACTGCACCTCGGAGCGTTTCCTCGGCAAGGCGCATGACTGACGCCATCATCGCAGACAAGAACCCCAACGACCCCACCGCCCACGAAAAGTTCCAGGAGATTGGAGAAGCATACCAAGTCCTATCCGACAAGGACCTCAGAGCCGCCTACGACAAGTATGGAAAGGACCATGCCAAACCTCAGGAGGGCTTCGCCGACCCCGCCGAGTTCTTCACCTCTATTTTCGGCGGCGACGCCTTCGTCGACTGGATCGGTGAGATCAGTTTGATGAAGGACCTGACCGCGACGATGGACATCACCATGCATGAGGGTGAGGAGGGCGCTGAAGGTGCAGAGGGCGCAGAGGGCGCCGACGGCGAGTTCCCCGGGACGGAGGAAGCTAAGAAGGAGAGCATGAAAGCCGGCGCCAATGGCGAGAAAACCGACGCAGAGAAGCCTGCCGCCAGCGGCAAGACTCCTGCTACTGCTGCTGCCGCTGCCCCGCCCCCCGCCGTCGTCGTCGAAGATGAGAAGGAGAAGCTCAAGGCTCGCGACGCTGCTGAAGCTGCCGCCGCCGAGGCACCCCCACCCGCCTACCAGAGAACGCCCTCGCCCAGCCCCTCCGGTACCTCTGGCTCGAAACGCACACAAATCCCCCTCCGCCCCGCTCTGATGGATCGCCCCTCCGACGAGGTCTCGGCCGGGCAAGAGAAGGAGACCGAGGAGTCACTGCGTAAGAAGGAGAAGAAGAAGGGCTTGACCAAGGAGCAGCGCGAGCAACTCGCCGCCTACGACAAGGAGCGCGCCCGCGTGCGCCAGGAGCGTGTCGACACTCTCGCCCGCAAGTTGCTCGACCGGATAAGCGTATGGACCGAAACCGACAAAGGTCCCGACGTGACGAAATCCTTCCAGGAGAAGACGCGCCTCGAGGTCGAGAATATGAAGATGGAGTCCTTCGGCCTCGACATCCTACACGCTATCGGCCAGACGTACCTCGCCAAGGCGACGGCACTGCTCCGCAGTCAAAAGTTCCTCGGCATCGGCGGCTTCTTCAGCCGCGTCAAGGACAAGGGCACCATCGTCAAGGAGACGTGGAACACCATCAGCAGCGCTATCGACGCCCAGCAGACCATCGAGGAGATGGCGCGCATGGAGGAGAAGGGCGGCTCCGACTGGTCCGAGGAAGCCAAGGCCGAGTACGAGAGGCGGGTGACGGGCAAGATCCTCACGGCGGCGTGGCGCGGGAGCAAGTTCGAGATCCAGAGCGTGCTGCGCGAGGTCTGCGACTCCGTGCTCAACGACAAGAAGGTGCCATTGGCCAAGCGTCTGGAGCGCGCTGAGGCGCTGGTGTTGATTGGTGACATTTTCTCCAAGGCGCGGCGCTCGCCCGAGGAGGAGGGTGATTACCTCGTATTCGAGCAGCTCGTAGCTGAGGCTGCCATCAAGAAGGAGAAGAAGAAGGGCAAGAAGCACGAGCACGCAGCCGCGGCGGAGGTGGCCGAGGACGCGCCAAATGTGCCCAAGCCTGAGAAGTCGTAGCGTTACTACTTTAGACAACTGACTCCTGATTTTTCCTTGCCTATTTGATGATGACGAAGAGCCTGTTGGGAGGTTTTTTTCTTCTTTTTTTCCTTTTTCATGTATTGTCTAATACCACGAGGGCAAGGCATTCATTTGTCGTGGTGGAGTAACACGTGCCGTGCTTCCTGGTCTGCCTTTTTGATACTACAACCATGGACTGTGTCTTTATACTAGTGACGATCTTCGTGGTAAAATCTTTCTGGGGAGACCGTCCTACGGCTTCTCGATCAAACATTGATTTACTCAATTTATCATTCCTATCGAAAGGCTTTTCCTCCGTCGACTTTCAAAGGCTACTCGTCAAAACTCTCGTCTTCATTTATTCGATACCCAGCCAAACATGAGAGACTACCTGACGTCGACCACAATGCCACTTCTTTCAACATGGAGACTGCTGCGTATGCCGAGTAAGCTCGAGCGCGTTGTGGACACAGCTTTGTCCCATGAACGCTGGCAATGGCTGTGGATCTGCTCTTGACCTACTTAAATAGCTAACGTGCGTCAGAATAATTCATTCACGAGGGGAACTGTTCTGACAGAGCCAACTGGGCCTCAGCAGCTATACCCGCGCTAATAATGGAGGCCTTTTTGGTGGAAGCCGAGGGAAAGCCCGCACAACTGTGCCGAGAGACTCATCATACGAAAAGCCAAACCCGTTTAGTTTATGGTTTTTCTTTTTGATTTGCAGAACACGGTGAGCTTGTGTAGACTGAGGAGGCATCTCGGCTTTGCCACAGTGGTAGCTATAGCTATTCCAGGTCAAACAAATTTGGTCCGTTTTTTCTCTCCCTCAACTTCTCGACTCTTCTCCAGATAAACCTGTTCGGTTTTTTTTTAAGACAAAATCTCGTCTAGGAGAGCAACTAAACGAGGGGAATGATCCTGAGGTGTTCTATACCAAAATCGTTTGGAGGATGTTTTACTACATGCAGCGTTGAGTTCTTGGTTTTTGTGAATCTCAGGGCAGATATCTGTTTGCCTGGCATGGAGCGCAAAGTCATCGTTAGAAATACACTAGGTGAGTCCGTGTCTCATTTTTGGAGCACATCTTGGTGTTGGCCACGATTTGTGGTTGGTTGGTACTCGAGCTCAGTAGATACGTGTTTTGCGAGCTCGCATCTATACAGGCCAAGAGACTCTTCCATATCGTAGCGATACCTTCTAGTCGCGGAAAGCACATGAATGGCTGGTCAGATGCGTGGTGTATTAACTAATTGAAGAGTATAGGTAGCTGGACCAACAAAGCATGGAATTTTGGCCTGGACTAGATGTTGCTGGTTTTCTTCCGATGACTGGACTTGCTTTCACAGAAGAGACGGGAAAATAGAATAGAATTGACACATGGAACACATCGCCGGTTGTACCAAGAGGTATTGTGATCTCGAGGGGAAATCCATTTGGAAGACCAAGGGGCGCCATACTGTCGGTGATGCGCCGGGCCAATGTGTGTTGTTTTGAATTTTGCAGGAGTCACCCTTCGAAATTAGCAAGGAACCATACACATACGGCGCCCGGAACAAACCGCTCTACCGTTCATGGCCATCTCAACTGCTGGTATAGCCAGTCGACTGAACTCAACGGAGGCTAAGGTTGGCAGCACCTTTGGTTGGCCCACAGCTAACCGTTCAAACTCTCAGATCGCCCAGTGAGTCACAAAACGAGGCTGCTGCATGAGCTTCTTATAATGATTACTGTGACGAATCTTTCAACTAGAAGCAAGCACGGTAGCTCAGAGGTAGAGCGATGGGCTCATAACCCAGAGGTCCCTTGGTTCGACTCCAGGTCGTGCTAGCATATCCTCTCTTTTTGGTCATTTTTTAAAAGCCTTGACATCCAACTTGTATGCATATAAACTGTTTTCAACGCCCAAGTGAGTTGTACGGTCTTCTTCGATATCACCTGATACTCGCTTTGTGTGCCGACCAGAGACACGTGTTGGCTAGCGCAAGAAATAACTCTTCTTCTCGTCCAATATACCAACTATTATGCGACAAACTATCTTGTCTTACTTGCAGACGCGTATAACAGACCTTTTGGCAACATCGAAAGGAACCATTGCTTTCCCACTCCAGACTTAGCCACATGCAGAATCTCGGGTTTATAATCCTCTTTTTTTTTAGATATGGTTGGGAATCGGGTTGAGTATCTCCGATTCACATTTAAATGCGTGGAAAGAGCTTTAGGTGCTTGTTGTGTTTGCAATAACTTGTATCGGGTAGATGAGTGAATTTCGAATTATTGCCCGTGCAACTCATCATCATGTGGAGTGCAAGAGCTTGCACCTCCCTCTAGCAGAATGTCTTCCTCAGTCACTCTTATTAGGTCGACGTGACTTATAGCAATTGTGATACGACTGAGTCGAGACACATCGATGTCTGGTTGCCCACTACGTTATGAGCCAACCAGGTTGAATGAGTGAGAAATCAGAGCAACGCGGGGAGTTTAAGCACCGTCCCGCTAACATCTCAGGCGACAAAGGCTCTCATCGTTCAGCATTGCTTTGGTTACATTGAGTTAGTTTAAATTTCTATCACAGGCTACGTTGTTCGGCGAGTAGGAATGGGTGGCCGTCGAATCCATTTGCTTTTCCTGGATCACACGACTTTTTACATGTATCATACTTCTCTTTACATGTATAGATCATATTGTGACACCCTCTTGGACGGAAGATGAGACCGAGTATCTAGCTTGACAAGGATTTCTCCGTAGCTTACTCAACGCCTTCGACCCGCATAGTGAAGTAAGATGGCTGGCTACTCACTATCCGCAACACCGTACCGTGAACGACAACTTCAACACCATTCCCCAAGCTCAGAACCTTGATTCTCGATGAACTGGGAAGCCTGTCATTGCAATACCAGGATCTGACTGTGATAGGGCATCAACAATTAGTACCCCGCGGTCCGAGGGCGCTGGCTTCATGGCCCATCGCGGTTGTTGGACTCACGGCAAACCGCCAACTGCCGTCGCGAAACATGCATGAGCTTCTGGTCAACCGGACATCCGTAATTGCCCCGGAGAGTTCAATAATGCTGCGACGTAAGTCGGTGAGTCGGCACCTCGTAGGGAGAAGATGGTGGGCTACCCCTCATTTCGATGGTGATAGTAATGCGCTCCCCAAATCCCAATGAAGATCGTTGAAACACTGACGACGGGATGAGCGAATAGGAATGGTCGGAGTCGAACCTTACCCCTGGTCATGGCAGCGAGGAATCATGAGGTCCCGGCTGGGATGTTGATCAGACAAGAATATAAGAATCGTCTACCCCTCTCCCGTCTCCTCTTCTGCCCATTACCGTGAAAAACGGCGGGAGTTCTCTTCGCCGAACCACTGAGAGGATTAAAAGCGCCGTGCCCAAGACATATACCCGTCATTTCGTTTCAACATGGCGCCCGGAGATAAAGCCAAGGCCAAGTTCTTTGCGATCATTGAGGATCCGAAGCGATACGACACGACGTGTGAGCTTGCCTGATGAGACTGCCAAGTGGTTGCGTTGCTAATAATGACCAACCAAGGCTACAAAAACAGGCCTATGGCAACGCGAACCCCTTCTGGGGGATCCGAACTAACCAACGTCGTCAGTCGACGAGAAAGTTCAAGCAGTACTGGATCAAACAACCAACGACACCACATTAGGAACATGCTCAAGAACTGGATGAACCGCCCGGCGATATGAATTGGCGGTCGAGACGCCGCAATCTATGGGATGTCCAGGCCGTAAGGAATACCAGGCTGCGGTGACAATGTTCCTATTGGGAGCTAGGAAGCGTGTCATAGTGAAGAGCCTTAAATAAATTGTGTTGTGCTCTGTCAAACCCCCCAGGTTCAGGTTTACGATGTGGGACAAACCTTTGGATGGATGAACAGACGTGTGACGAATCTCAAGTTGCAACGTATCTTTAGACTTGCGTCTACGCGTCGTCACGAACAGGTCTATGTGAAAGGCAACTTGGATCACAGCATGCCAGTTTGATATACTCTTAGGAACTTTGGTCTTCGTTACAACCTCGTCCTCGGTTGAGTCTTAGTAGGCAACCGAATATGGCTGCCTAGAGCTGTGAAGAGTAGAGGTATCGTGATGTATTGGATTTAGGCCGCCTATGGGCAAATCCGGGTGGTGTTATTATTATTATTATAATGAGGGAAGAAGTGGAAGTAAGTGAAGGTGCTGAAGGTGGTGCTGAAGGTGGTGATGTAGGTAGGCCCAGCCCGTCCACATGACGTAACAAGAGCAATGGTTGGTGCGGGATAGGCAGCACTGGCACATGCCGTCCAGACAAATAAAATGACAACAGAAGTGCCTATTGTCAAGAAACGGACCTCCAAAAGTCGAAGTGCAGCTGTCTCTTCAGTCACCGTCTCGGGGCTTTCTTGGGATTCTCCTTCCGAATGCCCTTTCCCGGCAGAAGTATCGCGGATACTCGCGCGGTACTTGGGCCGGAAACCTCCCTGCTCTGACAACAGACTACTTGGGAAACACCCCGATCCTGCTGGAACACTGCGCCGACGATCCTCTGGTCTTGGTAGCACCACTAGGTCGTGTTCTGAGAGACAGACTGAGAAGGTTTGGATGCGTGACAGAGTGGAAGGAGTACTGGGCTGGAGGGCTTTGGTTCAACTCGCCCCAAGGCATGGACGGTGCGGTTGACTTTCTAAATAAATTGGGCTTCAGCATAGGTCAGACAACGACCATCCACGCTATGGATCTTCAATGATAGGCTGGTTCGGTAGCGTATCTGGAGAAATGCAGATAAGGATGGCAATATATCCTGTTTACTTGAGTAGGTCGTATCCCTCATTGTCAGTCACTCAGTGTAAAGTGACATGCTTGGTGGTCACTGAGTTGTCTTTAGCGGAAAAAGTCACCGTCAAGAGGCGAGCCATGATTTCATATTCTGTGATTGAACTGTCGACAATCTGATGAACGGCACATTGGATGCCGCGTAGTAGCTATTAGTCTGATGAGTCAGGACTCACTACTCTATCGATTTTCGCGTCAGACGTATGGACTATCTGCCCAGGTTTGCGCCTCCTATCCCCTTCTTGCCATGAGGCTTGACCCAGTCCTTTAGCCCTGAAACTGGTTGGCAACTCTCAGCTCTCGAACGTTGGTCATGTTCACTCCGACAAGCTTCCAGGCAAGGATTCCCTGCTCAATGTTTCGCTTCTCGTGGTCGAGCAGGACGTAGCTCATGACGGGGTCTGTGAACTCCGCCTCCTGACGAAAGTAGGCGTCGTCCTTATTCTCGATGAAGGACTGAGCGTTGGAGCTGTAGCGCTCGTGCTCGCGCATCTTCTCGACGAGCTCCTGGTCGAAGAACATCTGACCGGCGTGAGTCGCGAGGTTGTTCTGGACGGTATCGTTCTCCAGGGGCTCGGTCCCCTCCACGTGGGTCATGATGTGGACATGGGGAGTGCGGCCGGAATAGTAGCCCGGGAAGTTGGTGCCGAACCAGACGGCGCCCTCTGCGTTCGTTTTCTGGAGGCCGCGGTGGAAGGTCTTGAAGGCGTTGCCGGGGTCGTCGTCGCCCGCGCCGTTGGAGCCGGCGACTACGCCGGAGTAGATACCGGTGGCATTCGCGTCTGCGCGCTGTTAGGCGGTACTCATGTAGCTTGGTGGAATGATTACTTACGCCAGACCTCAACCCAAACGTCGGGGACAGGCTCGCAGGTCTCGGTGTCGATGATCTGGAGATCGAGGTACATGGTGATGCCGGGCTCATCGTCCCAGAGAGCCCAGCGAACATGCTCTCCCTCGACGTCTATGATGACATGATTAGTATGGGTTAGTCTGGGTAGATTTGAGAGATTGGCCTCACAGAAGGGGCCTTCCGTGGTTTCTACGCTGAGAACGCAACCATCGTCACGAGTGGCAAAGATCTCAGCATCAGTCGAATCCAGGCTAATGCTTCCGTCGGTGATCTCGTGGATGGTGTCAAGGACGTCGTCGACGTTGCGATGATGAAGCTGAGAGTACTGGTGGTACTTGGCGATGCGACGGTCAGTGGCCTGACCGAGAATGCCGCGCTGCTGAAGATGGGCGGTGCAATGGGCAAGGTTCATAGTGTTGGTGATGGAGTACTCCCGGCGAAGAGCAACTTCGTCAACAAGACCAAGAGTTCCATGAGCCCAGGTACTGGTGACCATCGCACACATAATCACCTAGATCATGATGGCTTTGGTGGAGTACTTGAGCGATTGAAAGCAGAGCATCAGGACTGGGGGCTGGGCCATGGTGAACAGAGCGAGTGGCGAGTAAAATTGTCGTGAAGTGAATAAAGCAGGCTGCAAAAGCAGGAAGGGACCAAGGGATAGGCAAAATAATAGAGAGAGTGATAAAATCGGGCGACTTTTGGCTCACGAAGCAGGTTTGCAAATGTGAAAAAGCGAGTTCGGGTGTTTTGTTGTGGCTCCTGCCTCATTCGTATAGATGTAGGAGAAAATTGCAATCGGGAGATAAACTCATACGACAGATTTTATAGTCTGTATAGTGGTCCAAGCGTTTTAGAGTGGATATGAGAGGTGCCTTTAGACTCCTGAAGAGATGTTTGTTTCTCTCAAAGAAGGCAGGAGCAGGTTTTCACATTGTGAGAGCAGATAGCAAAATCTTTGTCCTCTCTCAACCACAACTAGAACAGACACTGAAATTTTCATACTAAAACTACAAGCAAAAAATTGGATGGCTTTTCATAAATGCAATGTAGTAAATAAAAGATGATTTGGCGAGTTTTGGACGCATTTACCCCACAATTCAAATCCTGACCTCAAGGAAGGAAGGCTTCTCCGTGATATGGGAAAACTATTCCCAAGACTTCTGGGAAATGTCGCCGGGATTCCACACCTCATGGTCGCGGGCAACCTGGCCTCCCACGTCGATCAAGCCAATGTGGACGCCCTCGGACTTATAAGACATGGGCAATTGATAACGCATGTCAAGTCAGCACGACTGAACATCTGGAGAAACATTGAGCGGCCAAGTGTAGAACGGTCTTCGCTTCTTATCGGGACCGCGATGTGCAAGAAACATGCACAATCCTGAAGAAACGTCATGGGGTACTAATTGGCACCAGTCATTCCATCCCTGGCTCCTTCCACCACTTAGTTCTATAACACACGAGCCTGGCCGATGATTCTTTCTCGAATCGTTCCCGCCACCCGGCTGGCATCACCCCGTAGAACCTCACCACTTGAAGATTCTTCAAATCTGATAAAATGCCGAAGAACTCGTCATACTTCTTCTCCGTCAGCTTTGCCTCCCAACCTTTGGTGTTGCTACTGTTCGGCCTCGGTTCCCAGTCGATGATGAGCTCAGACAGATTGCTCGCCCGTCGGGCGACTTCGCCGAACATGCCCAGCCACCGGTTCCAGTTGGGATACTCCATGGCTACGAGGACGTAGAGCTTGCGCAGGCGCTCGAAGCGAAGTGTCCCGTGGACAGCGAAACCAATGCGTCGGTCGCCCCACCCGGCGGTGTGCACTCTCATGAGGGCGTCGGAGTGAACCCGTTCGTGGAGCTCTCGATAACCGCGTTTGCAAGTGAGCATGAGTGGCGGGATCGGTTTCGAGTAACCTCCTTTCTCGATGTAAAAGGTGCAGCGGCCGAAGTGTGTCGCCGAAATCGTCGTGGTCGAATGAGAGGTAGTACTCGTAGATGCGTTCTCTTATTTCCCAGGGGAGTTCAAACAGCCGAGCACCGCCATTCATGTTGGCTACGGTCGTCTCAGTGTCCCTGAGGGATGTCAGCTGAACCCCACACACTTGGGAGAAGAGGAGGGATGATGTGCGAGGACCTACGTGCTGGTCATTGCAATTTGCGGGCGACGACGTCGATTGAGAATGGATGAATCCTACTTAGCCGAGTACTCAGCATCTATCGAGATGCGTGAAAAGCAGCTATTGTAGCGATGTTGCTGCCTATGCCGGTGGTTCCTCTCAAGTCGTCGCTTCCCGGTGCTTACGTTATCATCAGCTCCGTGTTCGGCTCCGATTGTGGAGTGGAGTTAAGCCGAACGCTCCGATGGTCATCCCAGAGCCCAACTATAAGGCAGGTTGAGATCCTGCGGCCGTTCATAGGGGTAATGGTCATTAAGATGTTTCTTTCCAAAGCTTTGCACTGGTCACCCGTGATACCTGGGTTGCCGGTCACGAATCTCTCATTTCTGTGTGCCGTATGGAGCATATGCGGGAAGCCCAGGCAGCGCCGGAAAGAGTGACTCTTTAAGGGGCAAAAAAAAAAAAAGGAGTACAAAACCAAATGTTCAGAGAATTGATAGGTGAATATGTCGTAGTATTATACATTAGGCCGCTTCCTTTGGCACTTCAATAGCAACTGGCTCTGGCGACCCGAGCTTCATCTCTTCAATCGTCTTCACCCACTCTTCCATCGAATCCACGTTGGTGAGCCACCACTCACAGCCCGGCGGCGCATCTAACGTGAGCGCATCGAATTCCGTTGCTGCCTCTTTCGGGCATGGATGTCCTCGAGCCACACGCTCCGCCAGCCGGGCCGAAGCCGGCGGAGCCCAGATAGCCAGCAGCGGCTCGATATCCCCATCAATCGAACGGTAGCACGTCACCGGGACCGAGTCGCGGTTGCCCATGAGATGGTAGATGGCGTCTGGTGGGAGGAGGGGGTATTCGCAATTGACCACGACCCAGCTGGCCCACGGGTCGTGTCGATACGCGGCGAGCAGACCAGCAGCCGGTCCCGCGGGGTAACGGGACTCGGGCGGAGGTTTGTCGCGGATGATTTTCACCCTTGGCTCCTTGCCCAGGTCTCCATTCTCAGGCGTCGGAGCGGACTCAGCCGAGAGGAAACTCTCGAGGGAATCGTCCGTCTCGGAGCCCGGCGCCAATGAGACGTAGATGGTCTGAGGCTCCGGGAAGACGGCGCGGAGGAGTCGCAATTGTCGTTGGTACAAGGGTGTTCCATCAGGCATGCGGAGAAGGTGCTTAGGTGTGCCCATTCGCGTCGACGTGCCCCCGGCCAGTAGCAGTGGTTTCATGCGTGGTAGTCCCATCGCTGGCCACCACCAAGTAAAAAACAAACGCCTGATGTGTGCGATTTGGCGGTCAACTCGTGTATGTACGGTATTTCGCGACGGATTCTACTTGACCAGGGTTCGATGGCGCTATTATCACGGTACGAATGGTGACTTTTTGGAAAGTGTTAGCTCATCACCTGTCGACTCTTCGACGTCATTATTACGCTATGACAAAGCCACTGACAATGGATGTCCGTACTGCAGGCACTACCTAAGAGACCTGAGCCGCCGGGGGAGCAAAGGCCCTCTCTCCTGTCTCTCGAGAGCAGAGATTAATAGAAACGATGCCGAGAAGCCAATCACGGAACCCACGACACCACAGTCGATGCTGACAATGGAACAACCCGTCTCAGTCTACAGGCTTCAATTTCGTATCTCTTATGGGTAAATGCCGTAGTCCACCTTCTGTATATGGTCTGCTTCTACATCCCCCGCTTTTGTTCTCTACCCGCAGCAAGCTGTCCAAGCACTCAAGCATGATGAAGCCGAGTTGGCCGGTCTTCCAAGCGTTTCGGTCGCTTTAACGTCAATCATTCAAATGGCTTCAATTTCTTTGGTTTCGGCCTGGGGCGGACCGTGAAGCGAGGTCGTCTGATCCTGTGGTGGATAGCATTCGCAATGGCTGTTTTTATCAACTTCGTCATGCCGTTCGTCTTCATCCAAACCCACCCTTCGAGTGTTCCCCCACGTCTCTCCTGCCACGCAGCTCCCAGGGATCGCCGCCCTAACGGCGGCAGCTGGGGGTGGGACGACCTGCAACTCGGCCATGCTCACTAGCCAGCAGCAGATCCCTGTTGATATCGTGTTTTACCTAAAATATCGAACATATTCAGTAATATGATCAATTTAGTTGTCCAAGGCTTACATATTGAAGGGAGGCGGTCGATTGGTGCAGCTAAAAACACCAACTTATAAGCGGTGTCGAGCTGATGATTATGCAGAACCCGATAGTATAGTTCTTCCTATCCTTTTTTCATCATCCTGATCGTACCGTTGCTTTAATTTACACCGTTTACGTAACACGCACTCAAGATGACTAACTGCTTTCTCAAACCCTACCTAGACTCTAAAAGATTCATGCTTTCAGTCCGGCTGAATCGGAAATGATAGACCGCATTCCCCGGAAAGCCCGAAAGGAGTAGTTAGGACGCAAACCTGACTGCCAAGTACTACGTCTTGAACAATAAGACTAGCTAAATTATAGAATAATGATATCTGGCAGCTATATAGGCGTCTGCATTAGGCCTGTACGATATTTGACAACTTATTGTCAATGCAGGTTCGCCGTCTTTGCTCTGAGGTAACTGCAAATATGCCAAGGTCTTGGAAACAGGCTGGACGGTTCTATGCCATATTGATGGACTGTCGGAAACCGAGTACACCGAGGGGAAAGGATGCAATTGATGAAATACCGGTGGGATGAGCCCCAGTGCGCCTTTACCAACAACGCTGCCAGTACCGTCTTTGTTCAAACCTTATTCGCAACCCCTGCCAAGAAGACGCACAACCGGGAAGAGTGCAGCATTTGTTCGTATTTTAGTTGGATTTTCTGGTTGCTGGGTCCCTACATGGGCCACTCGGCACAACCAGTCGGCGGTGCCATCCAAGATGGGTTCCTGAGTTGATTTCATGGACTGAGCGATTTATCCAATGAGTTTATTTGATTAATAGGTGGAAAATCAGCTGGGTGTTCAAGGGCCATCCCAACCCCGCACGGAAAACGAGCTGAGGGGAGACCCGGCGCGATTCCGACCACGTCTTCAAAAGGTTCTCAAAAGACGCGGTACTTTCCTAGTCAGAATGGACGTCATCAGCTCTGTAGGTTCTTCCTTCGTGGGATAAGTTGCCAGTTATGTTGTTTCCCAGCAAATTTACCTCTGCATGCCTTCTGGCAGCAGTGTCAGCCAAGCCGGCGTCGTCAACTCTGATGTACGTCGCCTCCCATGCCGGGACGGTGACTACCTTGGATCTGCAGACGGCCGAGTCCGGCGCAACTCTGGAGGCCATCTCTTCGACGACGGAATGCGCTGCGAACCCGTCCTGGCTTACCCTCGACCAATCCAAGTCTCTCCTCTACTGCGCGGATCGAGGCCTCACCAACCCCAACGGTACGCTGGTCTCTTTCGAAAAGTCCGAGAACGGAACCCTCTCGCCGCTTGGCAAGCTGCAGACGATCAAGGGTGCTGTCAGTTCCGTACTGTATGGCAAGGATGGCGGCGGAATAGCGCTCGCTTCTTAGTAGGTCAACCCTAGTTCGACTCGCCGTTCGGTCTTAAAAGGGGGATGGGAAAAGAAGAATTCACATCTGCGAGTCCGAGCTAACATGATTTGGCATTCAGCCCAGGTTCGTCTTTGGAGGTCTTCTCCGTCGCTGACCCCCGCGACATCAAGCGGTTGCAGTCTTGGACGTACACCATGAGCCAACCGGGGCCCAAGCCCGCGCAGAATGCCCCGCATCTCCACGAAGCAATCCTGGACCCCACGGGGAAGTACGTCTTATCGCCGGATTTGGGAGCCGACATTGTGCGGATTTACAGCATCAACCAGGAGTCTTACGAGTTGACTCCCCTCACGCCCCTCCGTGCGGCGTCCGGCAGTGGGCCCAGGCACGCGAGTTTTCTCGTGGCCGGCAAGAAGACTTACTTCTTCCTTGTTGCCGAGCTCGGAAACACCATCACCACTTACGAGGTCACCTACAGCCAAGATGAGACTTTGGCCTTTGAGCAGGTCTTTGTGGTCGGCACTCATGGACCGGATAACCCAGTGCCGGTTGGTGCTGCCGCGGCCGAGATCCACGTTTCCGTAAGTGCGCGCTTGTCGCCTGAACTCCGAGAGACGTGTTGTGACTGATTCTGGACAGCCCGACTCTCAATATTTGGTTGTCTCCTCGCGCAACGTAAGCACGTTCAGCATCCCCAACTTCGACAAGACCAACAGCACCGAGATTCCGTCCGACGCGCTGGCTACCTTCAAGATCGACCACGAGACCGGTCACTTGGACTTCGTTCAGCTTTACCCCGCCGGCGGCATGATCCCTCGCCAGTTTTCCATCAACAAGGCCGGAGATCAGGTTGCCGTGGGACTCCAACAAGACGGTCGCGTTGTTGTCATCAACCGTGACGTCAAAACAGGGCTTCTCAAGGGCTTCATTGCCAACATCTCGATCACGGGAGAAGTCGTCTGTGTGATTTACGATGAATAGGCGAACAAACTCAAGGATGTTGGCGCAAAATGCCAAAAGGCGAAACGGCCATACAGTAGCGTTGGCTCAGTTTCATATAGACTCTTATCGCACTAGACACATAGCGTCGGAACTTCGACTTCGGCTCAGACATAGATTAGTAATGGAGTTGGCTTCGCGCTGACGTCCTTCAAATGAGACGTCAAATGGACTGCATTCAGAGTCAGTGGAAAACAAGCACAGCTAGCTTTTGTGGTTAACGAGATTTTCAGGTGGTTCATACCCTGTAATAAAAACCAAAGGCTTGTGTGTTCTATCGAAGAATTGTCAAAGTCGAAAAGCAGAGGCGTACCATGATGAATCATGCATGCATTACTTGCAGGGATTTGCGGTTGAATCATGGTTCAGAGTTTAGGCTAATTGCTTGGAATTCTATTCAGCAGAGTACCAGGAATACCGGTAGTCCCCGATAATCCAACAATGGCCAAATGGCTGCGAGAACTATCATATATGAAAGCCAACCGGCAGGTTTAAAAGACTTAACCTTGTCGAGGGCCTAGGTCCGTGTCTGCTTAGTTCCGAAGCATAACATCCCGGCGCCCCCATCCCCGGCTGCGGTATACTGTGCTGGTAAGCAGATCACCGAGCCATGCCGGTGCAGAGTAACCTGCGTCTGATCTTCTTGGCAGGCGGGACGTCTGGTTCATCCAATAACACCGAACTTGTTTTGGCGGCACTGGCCAACAGCATTCGAACGAGTCAAGGTTGGCGCGCATTGCTTTTGTGTTTTCTCGGGGTGCCCAAGATTTCATTGCGATTTCGTACTGAGCTTAAGGTTAGTTAATCTTGTTGAGTTTCTCAAAAGTGCGCCGCCATTCGGTCGGTTCGGAGTCTGCTAAAGGCGCCGATCGGGCTGATGCTTGATGCCGAATGGGGCTTATGTCGGATCACCTTCTGCCAATCGGAGCTTCTGCGCAGGAAACAAGATTGTACAGGAAGATTCGAATCGGCGGGGACTGCTCTTTCAGTGCTTTATCATGATAGATTATGCGATGGTAATTGGATCAACTGCGGAAGACTGCCTGAACTCCGTCGTTTGCTAATAGAGTTGACAGGCCAACTTTATTGTCGCCAGGCTGGTGCTATCTAAGCAGGGGACAGTGCAGCTCATATAATATGAAATGAGAAATCTTCTGGCTATCCGATATTATAAAATAGAGTGTTATTGACGTTGTATATCCTTGGTCAGATTGATTGACTTTATAATGAGGACAGGCTGGTAACGGTCTCCACGCCGATTCCCTCCCTACCTCGACCTACATAACGACTTGAAGTCTCGTGCGTACTGGATCGATTTGCCCCATCGCCGTTCTGGCACCTCGTCATCTTTGTTCTCTGGTGTCTTATTTGGTCAGATATGGCTTCCGCGATGTTTCTCCGCGGGTTTCTGTTAGCGTTGTTGCCATGCATGGCATTGGCTCACTGGCAAGTTGACGGCTACGATCCTGTCGAAGAATTCGCAGAGGCAAGACGCGGTGGTGCTGGCCGTCGCTACATCCAGCAACGTGCCACCGGCAGCGATTATCAGTACCTCACCGAGAAGACTCAGAAGTATCTCGTCAAGGGGACGGATATTCCTCTCGTTGACTGGGATTTGGGGGAGACATACGCTGGCTTGATGCCCATTTCGAAGAAGTCGGATGAGACACGCGAGCTCTTCTTCTGGTACTTTCCGAGCACCAACAAGAACGCTACAAACGAGACCGTTATTTGGCTCAACGGTGGCCCGGGATGCAGCTCCCTCATCGGACTGGTCCACGAACACGGCCCCTTCACTTGGTTTCCCTCCACCTACCGCCCTGCATACAACATCTTCAGCTGGTCTCAGCTCTCGAATATGCTCTACGTTGATCAACCCGCTGGCACCGGCTTCTCGGTCGGCTCTCCCAACGTAACCAACGAGGAAGAGGTCGCTCAGCAGTTCCTCGGCTTCTACGACAACTGGATGGAGACCTTCAACACGACGGGTCGGCAAACCTACCTCACCGGCGAAAGTTACGGAGGATTCTACGTCCCCTACTTCGGCGAAGCCATGATGAAGTCTAACCGGTCCTCGGATTACAACCTCTCCGGTGCCATGATGATCAGCCCGTACATCCGCAGCGTGCCCGACGACTTTCAACAACATTCCGTCACGAAGCCATTCATCGACATGAACAACAACGTCATAGGTCTTTATCCCGGAGTCAGCGACGCCTACGATCGCATCTCCGCGGCCGATGAGGCGTGCGGCTTTGCTGAGTTGAGAGAGAAATACTTCACTTTTCCGCCTTCTGGAATCTTTCCCACCGGCAACCAGAGTGACGAGTGCAAGATCGCGAGGATATTCCTACCAGTCTTGTTTGGTATCAGCCCATGCACGAGTGAGTACTTCATCTCTCAGTCGTGCCCCCGTCCCTCCAACCCACTTCTTTGGGCCTCAGAGGGAGACAACGCTAGTGTTCCTGCTGGTTTCGACAAGAAGACGTGGCGTGGATACCTTAACATTCCCCAAATGCGCGAGGCTATTCACATCCCGCCGGGGCAGGAGGACTGGCGGCAATGCGGCCCTGATCCCTTCTCGCCGGATGACATGAGTCCGGACGCGTTTACTTCCGGTGCGCTGAGGAGACTTATTGAGCACACCAACAACGTCATAATTGGCAGCGGAAACCTGGATTATCGTATTCCGACTAACGGAACGCTGATGGTCATACAAAACATGACTTGGAATGGCCAGCAAGGATTCGACGAGTTTCCTAGCAAGGCGTTCTTCCTGCCGACTAGTTATAGCGACGGGTCTTCGCAAAGTGCTGACGGCAAGGTCGGAGCCTGGGTTGATCAGAGAGGATTGATATTTGCTTTCGTGTACAAGGCTGGACATGGTAAGTCCGCGCACAGGATTCTCATTGAAGGCACGCCGATGGCTAACAAAGTGGCAGCACTTCCGCGTTATGCACAAGGTGCAGGGTACAGACTTCTCGAGAAGCTTCTCGGACGCGTCTCCGATCTGAGTTCGGACGTCTTTTTCTCTGCCATGCCCGGGGACTTTCAAACTCCCTCGTGAGCGATATATTGGAGGCGAGTCGTCGGGGTACTTTGTCCAACGGACGGGACATGATTTCTTCGACATGCCCGACGTAGATCTTGTGCTTTGCAATCAAAACACTGTTCCTGCAAAAAAGCAGCCTAGAAACGAAATAATCTAAGGAGGATAGCACCAATATCCAACAGTTTGAAGACCACAAAAGTCAACATATGCGGAATACTAAAGCCCCACCGAATACTCACAGTATCAACAGACTTGCAGGGAGGGAAACAGAAAGTTACTAGGTGATCCAGCTGTGTTGTTAAGACGAGCTCGTCAACTCACAAATTACATCGATCCCGAGCACTTCTTTATATCCTTCTGCGAGACCTGCAACGTGGCCACTTTGAGCGGTGTAGAGGACCCATGTCACATCACATATGTATATATATGGGGGTATACATCCCCCCCTTCTTCATAGATAGAAGTCTCCTTCTTCAGTGCCAATAAGCTGCGATGATCGGAAGTGAGTATGAACAGGTTCAGAATCTCGGTGTAATAAGACGTCAACTCTCATTGATGATTCCCCAGAGTGAGTCAGTAAAGATCGGGACAACTGGGTGGACGACAAGAGCCGCACGACGATCTCATTGCAAGTTATCTATGCGTTACCAGATCTACATCTGATCTAACGGTCTTGGCACTAAGCATATCGTTCGCTGTGCACCAAGTCGGGACTCTGCCCTACGGACGGACATTGAACGTCCCGATACTGTGGTTTACCCCGGCCAGACTGCTCCAGGTTCCAATGTCCATGTTCGTCTCATCCTAAGACGGTCGCGTCTGAGATCCCTCCCAGCCACAGCGGACGAAATTCACATGTTCTCGTGGGAATCTCCTCCGTTTTGAAAGCCACGGACCAAGAAAAAAAGCCAAAATTCTGCAATCTCGATTTTTGCGTGTTGCCTTTTTTACAGAGTTTTGCGACATCTGAGCCGGCTCAGCTGCCTGGGTCTTGTCCACCTGGACGCGAGAGGCGAGTGCGGACGTTCGAAAAATCTCCCGGGGGCCGTGGGCCCACCCGGCGTCATGGTGGAGCCCGTGGGGATGGGCGGCGCCGGAGGCCGTACTTTTGGGGACGTTACGGTCGTGCTTCAACAGACGAAAGGCGTCAGCGTCAGGGATCGATTCACAGTCTCGAACAAGCGATACAATCGTCCGCGCCGGAGCCGAAGTCCCGATCTAATCGCTTCCGCTCTGCGCCGAAAATTATGTCCTGCTCAGAGACGCAGCGTATTCGATACGACATTGCGAAACCAGGAACAACAACAGAGCCACAAATTCGTACGCTGAGCTGAGTTATTCGCCGTCATTGTCATATCATTCTCGCAGTGGGCCGTCTGTGTCTGATCCTCACCATTTCGTCCGTCCGTTTCGGCGGATTTTCACTTACGCACTCAAGATAAATACCGATGCCATCATCTACAACATTAAAAGAACAACACTCACATCCAATCTTTATTCAACTTGATATGCCAAACTCCCCGCCTCTGCCTTCATCAAATCTTTCTCTCATTTCATTGCTTCTCTCACCCCCATCACACACAATACGTAAACCATGTCGCCCCAGTTCAAGTACCTCAACAAACTCCGCTCGTCTCGCGTCCTCATAATAGGAGGCTCTTCCGGCCTAGGCTACGGCGCAGCCGAGGCCTCCGTAGAGCACGGCGCCTCCGTGATCCTGGTGTCCTCGAACCCCACCAAGCTCTCCGCGGCCGCGGACCGTCTCCGCTCAGACTACGCCGCCGTTCTCGCCCCGGACCAGGTCTCAACCCACACCATCGACCTCTCGGACCTGTCGAACCTCCGCGCCAACCTCGCCACCCTCCTGGACGAAGCGACAGACAACGGAGGGAGCAGGATCGACCACGTCATCTACACCGCAGACCTGTCCCCTCGCCTCCCCGCTCTGCCCCAGACAACCCCGGAAGACATCCGCGCCGCCTTCGGCCTGCGCGCCCACGCGCCCATCATCCTCGCGGGCCTCCTCAAAGGGTCGGAGAGGTACATAGCTCACTCCCCGGACACCTCGGTCACCTTCACCAACGGCTCGAGCTCGCACCGCCCCATGCCCGGCTGGGCCGTCGCCGACGCCGCCGCGGGGTCGATGGAGGGGCTGGTCCGGGGCCTGGCGTGCGACTTGGCACCTGCGAGGGTGAACCTGGTCTCTTCGGGACCGGTCACGACGGAGCTGTTCGCGACTCTGCCGGAGGAGACGGCGGAGTTGTTTCGGAGCAAGTGTCTTACCGGCAGGTTGGGACGACCCGAGGACGTGGTTGAGGCGTATCTGTACTTGATGAAGGATGGATTCGTCACTGGGGCGACTATCTTCACGGAGGGAGGCCGTATTCTGGCACCTTGAACGCGGGAGTGTTCTGAAGGATTAGTCGTGCGGGTTTCACGGCACAGACTGAGGATGGGTTCGAGGCGATGTCAAGTGAGGCAGATGCTTATTCGAGATATGTCTACCGTGTTTTGCAGATGGGTTACATCAACCTCATTAGCATCATTCGCTTCAAGGAGATCGAATTTTGTGCAGATATGTTAGTTAGTCATTATCCCGACTCTAGCTGCTAGGCGCAGCTTACTTTTCCGTGCCAGTCGTCGCAGTCCGCAATGCACTTGGGTAAAGTACAACCCTGGGGCCACTAATTCTTTTCCTCAACATCACATTAGTCGACAGTGACTTCGCTACGGCTCACCCCTAATGAATCCATCTCCGGAGGTATCTCTGTTCCTTTTGCTCAGCAAGGACGCACCTTCCCATCATTTTCCTCATCTTCCTCATCCCAACTCGGAAAATATCCCTTCCCGTTTCAGATATTTGTACAGATACCGTTGTTAAGCCGGTTCGTCCTGACCCATAACGCGGATCGTTCGAGGATCATCAGCGCGAGTACTGCCGCCCTCTATGGTATTCTTCTCGTCGCTATCCTTGTTGCTACCGTCGGCACCATCCTCGCTAGTCTCAGTGTCGTCCTGGACGACCTCCGTGACATCTTGGACACCGTCAAGGCCAGCAATTTCCGCCTCCCCAGGCGTCACCTAGTTTGTGACCGAAGACGAATCTAGTCTCTCGCTTTCGCAGGTGGAGCAGGAACAGGTCGTCTGTGAGGCCAAGTGCACGCGCGAATCCTCGACTTCTTCCTAGAAATCGAACACGAGCATACCCGGGTTTGGGTCATCGTCTTGCCCACTCTAGGGTATGCAGAAGTCGACCCAGCTACCGAGATAGTCGAGTCTGTTGCCGGCGTTCTCCTGGCTCTTGTAGATGTCCTCGAACTCATCGAAACTCAGCTTACCCCATCCGCCACGGTCGGCAGCCTCTTTTTCTGCGAGGTCGAGGCTTTTCCATTCTAGCAGTGTGGAGTAAGGAATGTCGTGGGTGACGACTTGCTTCGAAGACTTGCCAGACTTCTTCTTCTTCATGGCGGACTTCAAGCCTTTTCTTGACGAGGATGAGTCATCTGAGGATGGCGGTGTGGCGTCCGATGGCACAGGTAGATCGATGGGCGCATCGCTGTTAGGCCGAAACTGGGGCATAGTAGGGTCCCGGTACTCAACCTCATCAACAAATGTCATGGATTCCTCCTGGCCATTTTCATCCTCATCCGTATCAATCTCCTCAACAACCCTCTCAGGCTCATTCGGATCTGGTGCGTCCTCGCCATCGCCAGATCCTTCGACTCTGTAACCACTAGTCGAGAGCAACTCTTCCAAGGATCGCTCAGCGATCGGCTTGCTCCCATCCAGCGCCTTGCGCGGTTGACGCGGCTCGGTCGCCTTTGGCTTGGGCTCTTCAACTGTGAGATGCTCGAACAACGCCCTATTCTTCTCCCTCTTCGAGCGCGTTGCCGCCGCCGTGAGGGCCAGGTCTTCCTTGTCCTTGAAGATGGCGTCGAGAAGTTCGTTGAAAGCCTGTTGCGTGACCTGATAAAGAATCTCCTTGCCAGCGTCGCGCTCTTCATCCGGGATCTCCATACCACCCCAACGTTCAGGCACGCTTCTAGAGGATGTCGAGGGGTTGGATCTGACTTCGTAGTCGTCCGTGTCTTCGGCGAAGCGGACCTTCGACGATGACCTGGACCGAGGAGAGAGCATAGGTTGCTGCGCTGCTTTAGAGCTCTCTGCCACGCCATTCAGGCTGACCAGAACATCCTCCTCAGATTGCCAGCCATCAGGTGCCAGCCCACCTTCTTCTTCATCCAGGTAAAACTGTCTCCGCTTCCATCTGTCATGTAGTTGTTTTCTAGCAGCTTGCCGCCGCCTTTTCTCGATTCCAGGTGCCATTTGCCTTCTGTGATTGGTGACCTGAGCCCGTAGCTGGCTTTCTGTTGGCATGCTGTTGGTAAACTGCTCGGAATCCATTCTCCTGCTCCTGTTCTCCGAGTCGTTGGCTTGAGCGCCGGTCGAACTTCTGTTCTCCGCATCAGAGTTGTTGTTCCCATCTTCCTCGTCGGAGGTATCCATCTCAAGCTCAAAGTCAAAGTCAATGACGTTGCGCTCGCGGCGCTGTCCAGTAAGCAGATCAGGGAGATCGTCGATGCTTGTAGGTGGGTTCAGTAGAGCATCCCAGTAAGGCGTATCGGGTTCACTATCAGGAGACCGCATTTGAGCTGACCAAGGGCTGCCGATGAAAGGCGCAAAGAGTCTGGTTAGAACATCCTCTCTCGCTGACGTATCACCCTTGTCCTCGCTGACGACGCCATGTCTGCCAGGCTCCAAATCAACATCGCCATTGGGATGGAATACCTTTCCCTCACTGCGGTTGTTCCCGTCGGCGCGCGGCACTCTACCCTCGCGGCCGAAGAGACTGCTCAGAGGTTGCCTGCTGGCCACCAGTTGGGTGGCTTCGGTGCTCCCCATGAGCTGGTCATCCAGGCCGTCCAGGATGTCGCGGTGCATCTGCTTGTAAAGGACGTAGTATGCGCGGAACATGCGTAAAAAGTCGCGTCGGTTGACGAAGCCATCACCATCGATATCATAACCCTCAAAGATTTTGCGTAGCTTGTCCTTCCTTTTGCGATAAGCCAGTCCGTGCAAGAACTCAGTGAAGCCTATCAGGTCGTCGTTGTTTGTGTCGTAAAAAGAGAACATGCGGTCGTGAATCAGATTGGGCGTTGCGTGTCGAGAGCCACCCGACGGTACCAGGCATCGCTCAAACGTCTTCTTGTCCATGGCCAGTCCCAGGTCGTCCGGATCCTCGCGCCATTCCGTGTTTGCCATGAAAGTGAATTGCTCCCAGAAAGCCTCGATTTCAGGTCTCTCGAAGCCGGTCTCTTTGCTGAGCTTGGCCATGAGGGACCGTGGAAGGTTCCTAATACACGTATCGGGATCGCCCGTGTACCACACAGGCTGCATCTGTCTCGGACCAAACGGCGGGGCGGGGACCTTGATTTTGTAAAAAATGTGTGTCTTGATGTGGACGCCTTGCGCCTCGCACGTCTCGCAGAGGTCAAAGTCGGCACAGTTGGCACAGCGGTAGCGGACGCCGCGGATGGGCACCATACCGCAGGCATTACATGCGCAGCCCCTATGGACGCAAGCATTCCGTCGAGCGTTATCTTCCGAAACCCTGAAAAGCAGACTGACAATATTATGTCCGGCGCGGGCTTGAGGCTGCATAGCATTGGGATCGTTCCACCACTCGTCGACAGTACCGCCGTCGACGATCGTATCGCCGTCGTTCAGCGGATTGATGCCGTTGACGTCGGCGTTTTCGTCCGCATGGGAGCCTTCAGAGGAGATCGAATTTGGACGTGCTCGTCTGCGGCGGACGGCATTACTTCGGTGGAGGCCAGGGCCGGGAACGCCATCTTCGTAGATGTCCTGGTTGGCTTGGTAGGCATAGTAGCTAATTGAGAGGGCAGCGATGGCGGAGAAGACGGCGACTGCGATGCGCGGCCGGGTTAGGCTGTCGGTTGATGGCACCGAGAGCCACATGATGGATCGTGAACGTAGCTATGCGTGTAGCATGTTGAGGATATCCAGAAGATCAACGGCCTTCCTTTGACAAAGTGAGATTGCCCTCTGTGGTTGCAGGAAAATCGAATGCTGTATTAGTGGTGATATGTGGTGGTTTCTGGCGTCTGCTTGATTATGACGAGATGCTGAACGTCCAAACGAAACAGGGCCACTCTTCCAATGCTGCAGCTCATGGAAACTGCCGGATCTGAAGCCACAATTGGCAGGCGGTATGAGAAGTATGGGCAAACTGATCAGTCAGCAAGTGGCCCAGGCTTCGAGGGTCTGGCGTCCAATCGCACAGCCCAGTAAGGTAAGGTACGGGGCACCTAAGGTACGTAATTAAGGTACCTTACCGTGCGGGCCCCCGTTAGGATCAAAAGCAGTGGTTTCTCAACAATTAGATAGAATTAATGATGGATGACCTCTGGACATCTCAGCCAAACATCAAGATGAAGTGCCCCCTGGCGAATGCAAATGTTGGCTTTTCCCGCTCCATCCGATATGCTGACCTTCCAGAACGCGGGCGATCTCTCTTTCATACAAGCTCTCATGTAGCTTGGAGCTTTCGCGGACTAAGCTCTCCAGGGCCGAGACATTCATTACTCATGTGGGACTGCTTTACTATAAAGCAATTATCAAAGTACTTGCCTGTGACATCCATTTCAAATACTGCCAAACAGTATTCTGATAACTGACTCAAGCCATCGTCAACGTCACCGCCATCCTCCCACACTCCTCATCGAGCTAAGCCGAGGTATGCCGTCTCATGATCGATCGCGTTACAGACGGCCATTTCATAATTGCATCCCCTAAATTAGATCGGGTTTCCGATGTAACCGCCTCCAGAACCCGCGAGCCCGGGTTTGGAAAAAAAAAAAGAAAGGCATACTTGCTTCCTTTCGTCGCATGTTTCATTTTCATCCGAAGAAGGATCGAGCTCCGGGCGTTCCAAAAGCTACCCCCCTAGCTCCCCAAGCAGCTCACAGTCTCAATCAAAACTCCATCTGTAACACCTTTCCCCATCTCCACCTGGATTTCTCCAACAACCCACTTCCTACGATCTACCGTACATAATATCTTCACATAGCCGGCAACCGACGATACCACCCCGCCCCATTTGTGATCCTCGCACCTACCTGTCACCGCTTCAAAGCTCCATAACGCTTCTGAAAGGAAGCGCTTCGCAACCATGACTACGAAGTAATCGTTCATTGATTCACTAGGGCGACTTATCACATCTAACATCATGCCTGCAGGGTCCCCGTCTTCCCAACGGGGGAAGCCACAATGAAACACCCATCCTATGCCTCGACGATGTGGCGTCTCGAACCCGATCGTCAGGGAAAATGCTCAGTCGCCAAAGGCCGCGACGGGCCTTTCAACATTTCGTGGGAAATCCACGGCCACGGCCCCTCCAAGATTATCGTGCCCTCACTCATCCCACCCCTCCTCACGTTAACGACCACTGACACAACCATAGTTTATAATGGGCCTCGCCGGCGTCAAAACCTCTTGGCAACGCCAAACAAAGTTCTTCGGCCACGATAACGCAGCGCGCTACTCGGTGCTGATCCTCGACAACCGTGGCATGGGCGAATCCGACGTCCCTTACGGCCGCTACACCACCTCCGCCATGGCTCTCGACGCCCTCGACGTTCTAACTCACGTCGGCTGGACCGACACCCGCAGCGTTCACCTCTTCGGCATCTCCATGGGCGGCATGATTTCCCAAGAACTCGCCTTCGCGGCCCCGGGCATCTTCGCGAGCGTCACCTTGCTCTGCACGGCGCCATGGATCGAGAGCACCAAGCCCTTCATACAGAACATAGTCGACCGTGCGAGCATGTTCATCCCCAAGTCCATGGATAGAAGCATCCAGGACACCGCGCTGAAGCTGTTCCCTGTGGACTGGCTGATTGCGCCGGACGAGGCGGCCGAGTTGCCTGACGACGATACGCCCAAGTGCGGCCCTGCGGACGGGGGCAAGGGATACGGGAGGTTTGAGAATAATTATCAGCGGTTCCAGGCGCAAGAGCTTATAAAGCGGACGTCTCCTGGTCTGTTTAGTCTCCGCGGGTTTTTGATGCAGGTTGTTGGTGCGGGATGGCATCACAAGTCGCCGGAGCAGTTAAAGCAGCTCGGAGATGCCGTAGGCAGGGAGAGGATCGCTGTTATCCATGGAGATGCGGACATCATGATCGATGTGCATCATGGACGGCTGCTGGCTGAACACTTGAAGCCGGGTGTCGTGGAAATCATCGAGGGAATGGGCCATGCACCTATCATGGATAGGGTGTCGTGGATGAATAAGTGGTATGTGGACCGAATTGACGAGATAGAAAAGCAGTTTCCTGCCAAATAAGGGATGTAAGATCCGAAGGCGGTGAAATACAGGCGCCGCATGGGATATATGGCAACTCAAGTCGTAATAGCTTTGCTTTATTTATATACTATGATACCTCCACAGTACTCCAACGCCGCATGCATGCAGTCAGTCATACCATGCTCTTTTCTCCTCGCTTCTTCCCTCATTACCACCGCCAGCCTACAGCATCACCAGGCCAATACCGCTTAGGTTCTCCTCGTCAAGCTTGTTTCTTCTATCGACACCGCCAGCGATAGGTGCCGCGCGGTAGTTGAACAGATAGTAGTGAAGCTGGCCGTCGCCGGGTCCGAACTTCTGCTGCTCCAGGAAGAGGCCGTTGTCCAAGAGTGACAGACCATTGAAGACGTCGAATTTGTATTTCTTGCCCAAAATGAGAGCATCGTTGATGAGAGAGTTCAGGCGTGGCTTGAGCACTTCTTTGTTGAGGGGCGTTGAGAGGCCGGCTTCTGAGGCGTAGTACCAAAGGTACGCGGCGCGGATGACCTGGTGCTTGGAACTGTTGATGACGGTAGACTCGAGGCAGTAGAAGGAGAAGAAGTCAGTGATCTTGCCGTTGGTCTGTAATGTATTAGTGAGCACCAGATAGCAAGAAGAGAATAACAAAGAGAAGAACAAACCTCAACAACATAGGTCCAGATGACCTGCTCACCACCCTTCTCCTTCTGGTGCAGGAACCAATGCTTGAATTCCTCCTCCGTGAATTCAGGTGCCATATCAAAACGGCTGAGGTACTTGTTTAGCAAAGCAGCTGCCTGCGCAACGTCTTTCTCCTGTAGCTCACGCAGGCCCTTGGTTGAAGTAGTTTCCGGTAGCGCATACTTGCGGATCTGGTACTGCGGCTTGCTGTTGGGCGGCAGTGGGCTGAAGCCAACTTCATACAGCTTCTGCCAGTTGAGCGCGCGGTGGAAATAACGGCAGGTGCTGACAGGCTTGGGAAGCACGACGCCGCCAGTGTACAAACCCTGCCAGATCTCGCGCAGGTTGCTCCGACGGGTGATTTCCTTGATGAGGACGGGCGCAAGGCGCTTACCACGGAGCTTCTTGTGGACAACCATGAAGTTGACCTCGGAGCAGGTGACGACGTTCTTGCGCACGCGCAGATTGACAGGGATGGCGGAGATGAAGGCAACAAGCTTCTTAGACTGAGACGCACGCACACCAACGTGCCACTCCTTGCGCCAGCCGGGAGCCATGAGAGCCCACTGAAGCATCGCCGGGGAGTAGTTGAAGCGGAACATGGCCTCATCGTCCTCGACATAGTGGCCATTGAGCAGCTCGTACACCTCCTTCATCTCTCCCTCATCCTCGAGGTTCATCGTGACCCATTCGAAGCCATCCACCAGCGGCGACGGCTCCTTGGGGACCTCCTCGACTTTTTGAATGCGAATCGGACCATCCTCTATCTTTTTCTCGCCCTCGCCAAACTTGGGGACGGGCTGGGTTGCCCAGAATTTGTAGCTCGCCATGTCCTTGGCATTCTTGCCGGCCGACGCCAGACCCGTCATGATGTCCTGCAGGTTGAGCTTCTTGAGAGCCGCCGCAGTATCCTCGGGAGACTTTCCAGAGCCACTGCCTCCGATCTCGTTCGCAAGGGCAGGGTTCAGCGCAAGCAGCTCCGTGAGTTGCTGCGGCGTCAGCCCGCCAATGGCGTCCTTGATCTGCTGCTCTGGGTCGCTGGGCTTGCCGCTAAGAGCTTCCTTGACCTTCTTCCTCTTGGACTTCTTCTTCTTCTTCTTCGGAGCTGCACCAGCGGCGGCAGCACCTGTGGCCTCCTCAGGCGCATCGTCGTCCTCTTCTTCCGATTCGACCTCGACCTCCTTGCCCTTGCCCTTGCCCTTGTCTTCCGCCTCGGCGACGGCGTCCTCGGCCTGCTTGACGGCAGGATCGAGGGGCTTAGACTCCTCGGCAGGCATTGTCGGATCGAACTCGGTTCTCTTCGTCTTCGTCGTGGATTAGGGGTTGTTGGACGGCGAGCGGGATTGGTGTGGCGTTGTGGTTCGAGCTTTTGGAGCTCTGAATAAGCTTACCTAGGAAGGTGGGAGTGGCGGGGGAAAGAAGTTTTGGCGCGAGACGGGAGAGGACAGTTTCATGTGCCCGGGCACTTTCCAACTGTGACTGCCCGCATCATGGCGGGGTACCTTGGGTCACCTGCTGGGATTGGCAGCGTTGGTGCACCTAGATGCCTGCTGTGTGCGGGGCAATCCCACTCGCTGAGCCAAGACGGGACAGCGACGACGCCTTGACCGTTAGGGTTGTCAACACTACCTACTTAGGTACCTAAGGTACCTGTTACGGTACCTAGGCACTCCAATGCACCGCAAGCTGACTGAAGTTCGCTCGGCACAAAAGGGGACAGTCTTGTCTCGTATATGATAGTAACATGTGCCATTGTTTAGATTCACTAGCGGATAGATGCTGTTTTTCATGACTGATTTACGCGGATGAACATTTACTCAAAACCTTCAGGATGAAAAGTCGAGTTGATCGGACTTGCTCTCGCAGCGCCGTCTCCTCACGTCAATCATACTATGATTCCTCTATCATGTCCCCAATACTCGGGAAGAGAAAGAAGATTATGCTTCGAATGAGGCACTGAGGAAAGTATCTTCTACCAAAGTTACAATTGAACCCCGGATTCGTTAACGACAAGTCTACAGCCTACGGCATCGTTGCCCTGGTCCATATCATTGCACGAACCTCTAGAACCAGCATCGCCAGTGTCTAAAATAACTCCTCCACCGAAGCCCCAAACTTAACATAGAATCGTCAGAGAGTCCGGCTACTTGTGTCAGAACCAGTCCCGTCGTAGGCGGTGCCGACCAAATCAAATGATCGCATTACTGCGAGAATGACAGGAGCATATCCCATGATATCGTTGTGTCCTAGTCATGTCAACCAATGTTTGTCACACATTTTGGTAGGTATACAGGCTTACCTCCATAGGGGAACATCTCTTGGCGGATAATAATGTTATGATCCGCATGCCAAGTTGTTACAAAAGCATTCTTTCCCTTGTGGATCGTCCGCACCTCTTTCCAAGACTCGAATGAATGGTCATTGAGCCCACCCTCCACAGTGGCGTTGGCGGCGGCCCGAAACAGCTTGCTGCTCTCCTCACATGGGATATCCGAGTCGTCCTTGGCGGAAATCAGCGTCAGGCGCAAACGCCTCTTGGTGAGCTTCACGAGGCTCTCCAATCTATCCGCCGACGGCCACTTGTCGTAGATAAAGCGCTCTATGTAACCAAGGAATCTGGGCCAGACCTTCAGAGGTCCGAGAACGGGGAAAATGCCGCCAATTTTGTAGCCACTGAGCATCTTAGGGAGGTTGCTGAACCCCGCGACGAGGATAATGCCGCCGAATTCGATTCCCTGAGAGGCATATAATTCGGCGACGCCACTGGTGACTGCGGTTCCCAAGCTCTGCCCGAGGAGAACAATACGATCTGATGGTACACCGGCAACGTTGATGACCCAGTCGATCAAGGTTGCCGCGTCTTGAATGAGGCCGTCTTCAGACGGTACACCGGTGGAGTACCCAAAGCCGCGGTAGTCAATTGCGAAGACATGGTAGGAGGATGTATCCGTTATGACATGGTAGCTGTCTGGACGGTGGTTCTGGGCGATATCCCCGGCGTTCTGCGAGTGGTTAGAATTCGCTTTCGATCAAGGTAAAGGCGACCCTTCAAGGGTGTTTTATCATACTCCGTGGACTGCAGCATGTTAGAAATGGTATTGTCTAGGTTGGTGAGAAACTAACATGACAGCACAACTCGGGCTTCCGGATCTTCTTTAAGAGCCCGGAAAGACTCGGTCTGGGTAAAGTCTTCGGAGAAGCCCGGCTTTTGCGCCGAGAACCTCTCTTCTTGCTTGAGGTACGCCGGTAAAGGCATGACATGCCAAGCGTACAAGTTCGCGCCATCGGGAGTGCTGAGAGAGAACGGCGTGACTTGGCCCCCTGAGTTCAATTCGCGTCAGCTAGCCGTGCCTAGTACGCGGCGGTGATGGTACATGGACTGACTGGCAAAGCCGAATCGCTCAGGTTCATTGACGTCGCGCCACCATAATGTGTTTATTTTGTGGGCGTAGAGAAAGCTGCAAGGACGTATGAGCAACGAAGATATCCTCTCTATAACGCGACGAAACCTACTGTCGTTGAAAGAAGGGCGTTACGCCAAGTGCAAGAAAAGTGAAGTAGAGGCCGAGAGGGGCTGCGACCGCCCAGACGGCCGTCCGGAGGATCGGAGACAGCGGGACTGTCATGGTAAGACTTACAGATGTATACCAGTGGAATGTGAGGTACAGAGGGTATTTCAAAAGGTGTTGCGATGCCTCCGGGCTATGTACACATGACCTGAGGCGTTGTTGTGGCCACCCTCGGCGAAGCCTCCTATACGAGCACTCGGTACAAGTAAGTACCTCGGCTGGATTGAGGTTGGAATTGCCAGCATGTATGACGTTGTGGAGGGGCTTATCACGCTGTACTTCCTGATTCGGCTGAGACAGCAGCAAAAAGAAAGTAGCTTCGGCTAAGATGGGAAGGTCCCCGAAATGCAGCGACCTTTCTTAGGTATCAGCCGCACGCCGACGACAGCAGATCAACCATGCATATCAAATATCAAGCGCGGTACCTGAATACTCAGATACAGAAACACCGATGGTTTTGATGACTTTGCACTGTCACGTTGACGCTTCGTTGAACATCAATTGAGGTATTGGTTCCCGGAGTGGTCACTTTCCCCGTGCTGAAGTTCTGAACTGGGGCCCACGCCGCCAGCCGACGGATATGTACCGACAACTGGCGGATCGATTGGCAGGTCGCAACAACACGATGTGACCTTCTCCATCCTCCAGCGCACACCCACACTACATTTCCGGGCTGCCTTAGGTAATCACGAAATGTGGAGACAAGAGACAAGGGTATGGCGGTGCAACTGTGCAAGGTCTCGGATTTTGGAGCGATTTAAGTGGCGGGTGGAATTGAGCCAAGCATTTCGTCCAGTCAGGGCGCGGCATGAGCCCAGTTTTCCCGCCCTTCTCCCGGCCAATCAATCCATCCGATCCCTGTCAAACTCACAGCCCGTGCTCTTTTGTCCGCTGGGCTGCGACTGGCCACTGAGCTCTCATCATCTTTGCCAATTGGTTGGACCGCGCACCAGCCAGCGAGCAGCGGCAAAGAAAGTCCAAAAACCAGCAGCGGCAGAACAACGGCATGGGACCTGTGGTCCGTGGAGCCTCAGGTACTTTCTGCCATGTATCTTTCCACCTCGTCCACCTTTAAGGCACTGCACCGCGCCTAGAAGGTACGGCACGGCCAGGTCAGGTACGCAGTACAACAAAGCTCTCATGCAATAATCCCGTTCAGTCCAGTCCACCCCAATTCAATTCACACGAGCCCGTTTTCGAGTCTCCAAATCCCTTCCTCCACTCCATCCGCAGCCTTCGTCCGCGACCACCACTATTACAACTACCACGGGCAGACGATCATCATAACTGAACGAATTCGCCTCAAACCCACGCCGCGTTTCGAACCCCTCTCTTGCCAGCCAACGACGAAGACGCGCGCAGTCCCAGGCTGTGTTTCTCCTCGCTTATGATGAACATCCCGACACGCTCGGAAACCGACCCGTGATATCCTGAACTTTGCTGCGACAGGGAGACGGCAAAGGCCTAGACGAACATGGAGCGGAAGAGGAAATTGCCCGCGAGGGCTGCCGCGCGCGTCGAACACATCGCAAAGAAGCGCACCGTCACCCCTCCCGAGCATCGATCCGTTGCTCCAGTCCCAGCTCCCGTGGACGAGCCCCCGCCGCCGACTCTTCCTAAATCTGTCCAGCCTGGGAAGCCTCTTCCAACCGTCGAGGAGCCTCAGCCTGATGACCTTCCAACAAGAGAATACCAATCTTTCCAAGAGAGGTTTGTACACCTCGTCTCCCGACCTTTCTCTAACCCCGTGACCTGACTAACTGTCGGAACAGTGGCGTCCTAGCCGAGTCTCTTGCCCGTTCGCGACATAGGTGGATGGCTGAAGGAATGTTTGAGAAGTACTGGACGAAGCCTCTGAGGAAGAAGGGCGCGGTCGAGGATCCCAAGAATCCTGCCAAAGATACCATGACCAAGATTGGCCCGGTGCAAATCACGATTGAGCCGCACGTCTTTGAGGCCACGATGTGGGCTATCAAAGACCCGAAGCCGCCCGCGCCAACCACTCAGGCAACCTTCCGACCCATACTGCAGTACGGTCCGCCCAATGGCGCAATGCCGCCTCCGCCTACTCCAGCTCCGACGAATGCGAATCCGCCCCTTGCACCGGCGGATTCGAAGCAAACGTCTCCGGCCCCAACGCCAGCACCTCCCTCGCCCGCACTCCAACAAGCACAGCCGAGACCACCATCAGCCACAAACGACATACCCAAGGCAGTCCCATCGCCGCGCAGCCTGGAGACAGTTCAGCCTAAAACAGCAACACCACCTCCCACTCGGCCAGTTGCTCTCCCGGCGCCCGCTCTAGCGCGTGGTCAAGGGTTAGCAACAGCTCCGGCTCCGGCCATTCCCTCGCATTCTGCTGGTCAATCTACAACTATCAACTCGGCGCACAGCTCACGCCCGACAAGCGTGACGCCCACACCAGGGGCGGGTGCTGCCAAGCCCGCAGCAGCCAAACCGCAGGGTACCGACCCAATCATTATGACCTTGGCAGAACGGGCGTCTGAAGATCCTCTTCTCCGCGATCTCATGAAGCGAGTCGCGGCCGGGGAGGCAAAACCTGACGAGCTGACCAATTTTCAAAAGATCATTGATCAGATTACGGCAGAATATAAGAGGAAGGGTGGCCAACAGGGACCTTCAGCGGACAGGTTACTTGTTGACGGGAGGACAGTGAAATACTTCGCCGATGAGGTGCGCACGATCTTAGACATTGTGCTCGCCACCAACCCACGACAGAAATCCGGTGAGCTATTGCCTCCTCGGGGTAGCGACCCTTTGGTGGTTGCACTGGTGAGAGCAGCTCTGGACGACAACAAGGTACGAACAATGATTCGAAGAATCGCCGAAAACCAACCTGGATTTACGGATGCAACCGATCTCAAGGCGGTGCTGGACAAGTTGTGCAAGGAGTTGAAGGGCAGCCAAACTCCCCAGCCTCAACCAGCAACCCCAAAGACCCCAGTAAACGGTGTGTCAAATTGCCACCCGCCCAAACCAACTGCCGCACCTGCACCTTCGCCAAAAACGACCCCCGCGCCATCACCAACAACACAGCTGCAGCATCCTCCGCAACAAGCACTGCGTTCCAAGGGCCTTCCGCAACAACCTGCACGCCCTGATATTTCGGGCGTATGCCTCGATTTCACTGGCGGAAACGGTGATCGTTATCTGTTTCCCAAGTACAGCATCCTAGAATACCTTCCTGGCGGGCAGCAAGTCATCGCCTCCTTTCTGATCGTCCGCAAAGGCAGTCAACTAGAGTATGGCGGAGATGCCAGACTTGACTATTATCAGCCTGTCACAATCCGTATCTTCTCTCCCAATGGTCGCAGTCTTGACTATCTGCAACGAGTTGTGGCACCCCCTGACGAAGTGAGGCGATATATGGACGATATCATGGACAATATGACGCGAGCTGAGTACGTTCTTCTGGCCATGCGTCTGCCCCGCTGTGAGCGCGAGCCAGAAAAGGCCGACAACAGCAGGGAGATCGCCGGCAGTAATCAAGTGTCAAGGCCAGCGTCTTCGGCACCTGACGCCACTGCACCAAAGCAACAATCAGTCATGTGGGGCCCAAGAGCTTCAAAGTTTGTACAGAAATTCAACAAGAAATGGTTTGACGAGTGGAAGAAGAAAGACGCCGGAACGCCAGGAAAGCACGACGAGATCTTCAGAGAGGCCTGCGAGGTAATTGGTCGCGATCCTCTGGACAAGGACATAGATTATGAGAAGATGATTGAGCTCCTCGCCGCCAGGGACTCGGAATCCTCGTCTTCTTGAGCGGGAGTCCGACAGCTAAAAGAGAGAGCGTTGAGATTGGTGTTGTACCTGTATTACCTAGATATCAGTATCCGATGGGCAATGGCGAGCGGGTGATCACGGGGCGTGGGTGTAGGTGTGTATGTGTGCGTGTGTAGTACACATCTGGTCAGCCGCTGCATTCGAAGCCGTCTTACTTTTTCTTTGTTTCTTGGCTAGGCCCGGGATTTAGGGACTGGGAAAAGGGAAATCGGAGTGGTTTGTCGGGGGGTGTTCTCCCTCTTTATTTTGTTTCCCCCCCACCCCCCTCTTTTTTCCCTGATTTTTTCTTTTTCTTTATCGGTGTTTAGAGTGTTTCACTCCTCGGGCTCGAGGAATGGGGGGCGGTGGCTCGACTCAGATTTATTCCCACAAAGATCAGTGTGCATTTTGGAGGACGGGGGGAGAAGAACCCAACAGGCCCAGACAGAATTCGAAAAGTGACTTTACTACCACGTTATTGGTTGTAGTGCTCTATTCCAGAAGTTGAAGTCTCAACATATCATGGTACGTGATCAGTGTATGGCTGGTGATGGGCCTCACGTTCATGAATGCTCCCGCACATCAAAGACGGCATGACTGTCGGAATGTCGCGCAGCCATGAGCTCAAACCCCCAACACCCTGGTTGTCTCTCTCTTACTCTCTCTCTACCAGGGCCTCGAACACCTTATTGCCGACTCGTGCCATGTGGCCAGAAATCCGCACTTTGCAGCTAAATTTAGCCACCAACCTTGAACCGCCCGGAGTTCTGTCGAGTTCTTCCAAACCTATAGTTTCTCACCACAAAATAAACCAAGCAGAAAACGAATAAATGATAGAGGAATGGAGATCCTTCCCATCGAACACCAAAATCCTCTAGTGGTCCAAGGTATCGGAGCATGGTCTCGTCGAACTCCTTGAGCATTCTGTCGATTCGCTCTAGGACCGAGCCGAGGAAAACTTCCTCAAACCGAGAACGCGCATTGTCAAAAGTGTTCTTGTCGTCTATTTTTCTCTCCTGGGCAATCATTAATCTCTCTCTCTCTCTCCCTCTCTCGACTTCTTCAATCAGTTCTCGGCCCTTGTCGTGGCGGACTGAAATTCTGCCTGAGATCAGGGTGATATCGGTAGCGAAGCGAGAGTACCTCTTTCGTGCAGCATCATTAGCCTGAGCTTCGGCGAGTTGGTTGGCCCTGCGCTGATCGTCGTCATGCTCTTGATTAATCTCGAGCTAACCTTCGGTCTGCCAGCCAGGAGGATTGTCCGGGTTCCGAGGGGCATCAGGGTCATCCAAGTGCGCTCCGATAAATGCAAGATCTCCCAGATGGGAAGTCCTCTCTTCAACGAGGATCGGGCATACTCCCGTTGTCCGCTGGCCAGGCTCTTGATCTGAGGCGACGTCCTTCTGGGCAAGTCTCCCTGGTAACAGACGTGCCTGGCTGCTGAGTGGCTTGTTCCGTCGCACTCGCCGCGTGCCCGTCTTCCGATTCGCCAAAGGACTTGTTGATTGTTTCCCGGACGCAGTAGTGATAAGGAGAAACGCTCTCACGCACTGGGCCGCAGACCACTAGCAGCCACTTGTGTAACAAAGCTGTCCATCACGACTTCCTGCGCAGGATGGAGTGGATTGTGGAGTAGCATGTAGTCGTTCCGCGGCTCTTTGTTTTCATACCTCTCGCTGGTATACGCGTAAACCGACGAGAGGCTGCAACCGACTTTGACGACTCTCGGGGGGCTCGCCGGACCTCTCAATGATGATGAAGTCCCCGGCCCCGAGGTCTTCGTGCCCGGTTGCATGGTGTTGGTGCTTCACCGTTCCGTCGATGATCTGTCTGAACAACTCCCAACGATCTTTGAGCTCGTGCATGGCTGGCTTTCCAGGCCTGGCGAGCTTGCACAGTAGACTATAATGGTGGACCGATCGATGTACTCCATGAGAACAACCCCGACGTTTCTGTTCCTCTTCGAAGTGTTGTGGCTAATCGAACTGGCCTGGGTGCCTTAGGCGGAGGCACCGGTCGGTTCGTCGGTCTCTGTGCCGTGGATAGGAACCTTCTCGATTATGCTTGATCAGCCACATCCCGTAAACTCGGGAGCGAAAGAGTTGCCTCCGGTGGGCAGTTCGCGCCCAGGAATGGGGACGCAATCTCTGGTCCCATTCGTCGCCCTTGGACTTTCTTAGTCTGGTGTGATTTGGGTATTGAATCGATGGCGATTGAAAGACCTCGAAGAGAATGACCTGCGTTCCCATGCCCCCGCCTGAAGTTGTCCGAATCACTCTTTGGAGCAGCTGCTTATTCTCGGCGACATCTTCTGTGGGATCGAAACCAGACGGATAATTGGCAGCTTGTGCGTGTGCCTTTGGCCACGGGTAACGTGGTAGACCACCGTACGGCCGAAGAGGTTTTCTATGAGGAAAGACAGTCAGGATGGCGTCGCTAATCCGGGCCGCTGTTGTCGGCCGTCGCACCGAACTCCGTGCTGGCCTCTGAGTCGTAATCAGAGTCATGACCGGAGTCCTGGTCGGACTCGTGGTCATCCCCAATCGTCGATACTTTGCTGGGGGCTAGGAGGGAGTCGGGATCAGTTAAGCGGTGCTGTAACTGAGGAGAATGAAGTAGGTTATGCGGCATTCTAGACGTGGCTTTTATCGGAGAATGATACGAAAACAACTCCAAGGTGCCCAAGTGGGTGGGATATGTTGGACTGTGCCAAATGAGCGGCGAAGCTTGTGTGCCATTGGAGGTGCTAAAAATGAAGAAAAATCATAATAACACAATTGATTGGTTGAGCCCATCTAGGTTGGCCGTTGGTGTCTCCTTACACGTTATCTCCGGCTCTCTCCCTCATCATACCAGTCGTCTATAATCACTGGTTCCGTAGTCTTTGCAGTTCTCGTCGTCCATTAGGAAATCGCAAAAAATGAAGGCGAGTTGACAGATGAATTCGCGGCGTGGGATGATACATTCCCCATGCTGATGTTAGAGATGAATGGCAAACAGAAGGATCTCAAGACCAGCGAGAAGACATACTGAAAGCATACACGACCAATGGCAACTGAATCGTACCAGGTTTCTATTGTCTTTGATTCATTGACACAGCCCAAGGATCAAGATTATGTATCAAGAGGCTTTTATCATTCACAACTTCGTTAAAGATTCAAGTAACAGGGTGCCAAGTGTCTGAATTGTTGCGGCCACTTGACGAGACTTTGATGAAGTTAATGATAAGGCCATTCAGTCGATAAGGCTCTGCTGCATGGGCACTCAAATTATCCTCATTGAAATACTTACGAGACATCAGCACCAGGAACGAAGATGTCGACGATGTCGACGTGGGACAAAGATGGCAAGAGATTAATGGGCTTCTAAGCCTTTTGCACCTGAAACCAGCTGCCCCGTAAATCAGTAGTCATTGGCATCTTACTTCATCAGCAAGCAGTCATACTGAGAAGAAAGATCAACCAAGATAGTAAATGTGGATTTTCGGATGGACGTTTAAGTATTAGGCCGATTTCGTCATCGTGCAATCAACGGAGTACCAGTTGAACTTTACGAACTTACTGACCATCGGGGAGCCGAGTCTATGGCAATCCTTTAGAAAAAATGGAAGTAAAAATGAATATGCCATGCCGTCTACGTATTACATTAGGGACTACCGCAAGAGGCGGCACAGATACTCCATTGACTTGCGACTCACGGAGCTGAAGCCCTTGCAGTTATGCCCACCAACCATGCTGGGAGTATGATCATTGTGCAGAAACACAGTATTTTCGACATGAGCAAAGATTTCGAATTTGAGCGGTAGAAATTCCACAGTTGAATAGTTCAAAAAGAGGTTTATTTTTTTTAAAAAAAAAGGAGTGAGAAAGCGAAGATCCAGTAGGGCAGGTCTATATGGACCATATACGACAGTGTGTACGACATCGACTTCGTTAGGTGGCTCCAGCTCATGGGGCTACGTGTGAAGGACCAAATAGAAAGGGAAAAAAAAAAACCTCCAATAAATTCAATAGGTAGCGGAGAGACTTTGCGTTGTAGAGGTGAGGCATATTTTTACAATTGTCCGGGCTGTGTGAAACCAAAAGCGTGTATGCCTCATTTTCGCCCTGAACTCAACAGCTCTGACAGGTCTGATGGAACTAGCCATGTGCCTCCGAGTCAGGATTACCGCAAATGAAAACTAGCAGAACGAAGGGTCCATGCTGCCCCGCGGGTCTTCAGTTCCTTAGTTCGTCTGATGGCGATCGCCGGTCGTTTGTGGGGTAGATCGGATCCATGATGGATCGATGACCAGTCCAAGCACCCCCCTCAAGAAACATTTCGTCTCATCAGCCCGGTGGAAGAACCCGAACATCATCACTTCAAAATGATGTCAACTAATCAGAATCACTGTGGAGGGCCTCCTATAAGTATGTATTATCGGGTTTCATCTGAGCCATGAGTTCCGATGCATCGGTTCTGCTGGCAACTTCGCTCGTCAACGCATCTCAAACTACAGTAACAAACAACACTGCACGACAGAGCAAGCCACGGCGTAAACCGACCTCGTCCGTGCATAACCCGATCAAACCGCCTCTGACGATCTGATTCATTGTGCATTCTTTCTTTCTTTTTTTCTGTTTTCCCCGGATCGAACCAATAAAGGCATCATAGACATTGCTCCCCCTCCCAATTCCCCGAGTCCGCAAGTGATGTCATCACACCCGCGTCACAGCGCGCGCCTCCCCATCGCCGAAGCATTTCTCTCAAAAGGCATCTCGAGAGTCCACCGTTCTAGGTTTCCGGCCGCACTCAGAATTGCACAGAAGACCCCTACAACCCAGCTCCCGCCAACGCTCCACACACCCGCCTCCAGACGACAGCGCCGATTCTCCACGACTGCCGTCACGATGGGCTCCAACAGCTACGACGCGGGCTGGAAGAAGGCCGCGCCCTACCTGCCCCCGGACCAGGCCACGCCCGACGGCGAGGCCTTCGAGAAGGTCATCCGCGGAGCATGCCACTGCGGCCAGGTGTCCTACTGGCTGCGGAAGGACAGGCCGCTGGCCTCCAAGTTCTGCCACTGCCGAGACTGCCAGAAGATGCACGGCGCGCCGTTCCAGTGGGCCGCCATCTTCCACAAGGAGGACGTCGCCTTCGAGCGCGGGGTGGACGGTCTGTCGTTCTACAAGTCCAGCGACAAGAAGGCGGTGCACGACCTGCCGTGCAAGGTCAGCTGCGGGCACTGCGGCAGCCGGATCATGGACGAGGGGAGGAACATGGTGCTGCTGTTCCCTGGGCTGCTGCATTTCGACGAGGAGAAGAAGAGGAAGCACTTCAACGTCCAGTGAGTATTGACGAGTCGGCCGACAGGATATGACGGGGCTGGAGTTGCTGACGCTTTTACAGGATGCACATCTTCTATAGTCAACGGGTTGTCGACCTGCCCGACGGCAGACCGAAGTGGGCTGGTCTCGACGAAAAGAGTGAGGAAATGGAGGAAGAGATGGAGCAAGAAGTCGACGAGGTCAAGGAAGAACTGAACCACGGTCGCAAGCGTTCAAAGTGTGAATGATATACTCCAATCTAGTATAAATATAGTGTAATGTCTTTGTATCCGAAACCACTTAACGCCGTCTATCGCCAAGTCGCTAGTCATATCATATCCAATCTATCAAAATTCCTACTTTAAATCCTCACCAATTGAAGCTCTCTTGGAAGTACTCGATCCTCGAGTACTCTCTCCCGAGCATTACTACCACGCTCTTTCTAGCGTCATCTGCCATGACGCTCGGTCCGCATGCCACGACGGCAAGACGACTCTTCTCGGCGGCGGTTGTGGCATCTTGCACCTCCTCCCTGACATCAGGGCGGCCATGCAACAGCCGTACCTGCTCGGGCCAGTCGTCTGGCCTCTCCGCGTTGGATGCAAGACTGCTCTGCGTGACGTAGATGTCGACAGACAATTTTCCGGTATCAAACACATCTTCGAAATCTTGGCGGAGTACATCGGCTGCGAAGCTCAGCTCGCGGACGGCCCACACGATCTTGACGGAACGCGCGCGGGAAGACGCGCGGGTGAGGTGTGCAAGATGAGCAAGCGGGACGACGACGCCGCTGCCGCCGACGATGAAAAGGAGGTGGTCGTATTGCGAGAATGGCTGAGTGTGGCCGTAGGGACCTTCGACGAAGACGCGAAGGCGTGCTGGACGGGGCCAGTCTGCGGCAGCGGCTTCCCGCAGGCGAGCAGTGAAGCTGTCGTACGGTCTGATGAGGAAGGTCATCGAGGGCGAGCCGTTGCGGGGTTGGAGCTCGACCTCGGACATGGGCTCAACAGTGTCGTTCTCGCCTGCCACGAGTAACGGTGTCTGTTCGCTGGAGAACTTCCTGGTGTGGTGGGCGTTCAAGGTGGTGCATGCCATGGTGAAGGGGTGGCTCTCCCAGAAGCGCTTGTCGGAAAGGACGTGGAGGTAGTAGTACGTTCCCGGCTTCGGCTCGTAGTAGCTGCTGGAGTATGGAATGCTCAGGCGGATGATGTTGGAGTTGGCGTCATAGGTTGCCAGGGCGAAGGTGTTCCAGAACTTGAGGTTGAAGCTGAGGGTTCGGGACATGCGGAGGACGCGGTCGCCTATCCAGATGTAGAACGGCACCCAGAAGAGGATGTCGAACTGATGGTTGAAGATAGAGACGTGTCTGGCGGGGTGTAAGAATTGGCTATCAAAGCAGGTTGAGCCGACTTACCCTAGCATGGTGACGAGAGTCAGAACGGAAAGGAGGATGTGGAGTATGAGAAACAGCTCATATTGTTTGCGGCGCATCCAGAAGACGGAGGCGACGAGGAGGAAGATCATGCCGAACATGGCCTTATGTTGTCAGTATATTAACTAGGACTGGGAAGGGGAGATACTCACAAACCAACCCGCCCACCAGAACATCTGGGTCCACCACCACATGAAGTATGTCCAGCCGCCGTCTCGGGGTTAGTTAGACAGTAAACTGAAAACAAAGGATCGCAATACTTACCATCCAAGACAAGGATGATGTAGACAACAGTGTGGATGAAGGCCTGCAGTGTCGAAACACGAGCCACCCAGCGATGGAAGTTGTTGTAGGTGCCAAAGTCCCATCCGGTAACCCACATCAGCAAGTTATTCCTCATGCCGAAGAGCCAGATAATTGGGAAGTTGGCGAAAGAGATGATGCCGGTTCGATCGGCGACGTATCGACCAAGCTGCTTCCACATCAAGGGCCAGCTACTTTGATCAGCAAAATGCTGAGGTCCGAGGACAAAGAGGCGAGCTTACTACATGTGCCCAGGAACAAGATAGTAGCCGTAGCAACAATACCAAGTGTTGAGGGCGATGAAGGCGAAGATTGTTAGACTCTGGATCCGAGGTGGTATGGTGCACCAGCCCAGGTTCTGCGAGCATCGATATCCGAAGGTGGCTGGGATGGTGATGTATTGTTTGAGCCAGAGGGACCCCCAGTGAAGCATATTGGGCTTCTTCCTCACATCCCACTCTTTGTTTTGAAGGCTGCCTATGGCGGAGATGAGGCGTGCTGCCAGTCCTACGGCGCAAACGACCAGCCAGAATACGATGACATAGACGCCGTTCGAATGTCAGCGATACCCCGACGTCGGATGGTAAGCTCTACTTACCCATATCTGTAATGCCGGCTGTAAGTATATTCAACAGATTCCTACCATTCGTAAGCACCTACGAGTCAGGCTGAGACCGCCGGACCATCATACCAACGATTCATACCACAGCTTCCAAAAGCTGTCCTCCGGCAGCACAACCTCATCCAGAACCGTCTCCGCCACAGACTCCTCCTTCGTCAACCTCCTCAGCCCGGCGATGTCCTCATCCGAATAGCCAGCAACGATTTCGAATGGAGGCAGCGACGTATTCATATACCGCTGACACGTCTCGTTTTGCGCGTTGAGCCCACGAGCGCGCTCTACTACATCGCAGTGCACGTCCGCGCAGAGATACAGCGACTTGATGTGCAGCAAACTCTGACATGATTGGACGAGTTTTGACTTGGCCGGGGCGGTATCGTTGAAATGCGGCGCGCGGATGGTGTTCTGGCACGAGTCGAAGCAGAAAGCGCCAGAGGCAGCGGCGGCATGGGCTGTTGTAGCGAAGAGGAGCGTTGCGGCGGCGGCGGCGGCGGCGGCGAGCCCCAGCGTCGGGGACCGAGACGCCGGCGAAGACCACGGAGCGCGCATCACGGTCGGGAAGTCAGCATCTGTGCCGCTTTCGTCGCTCGCCTCGCAGCGGGGCGTCTATTCGTGATGAAGGTTTCGAAAGGCCTCTGCGGATGTTGGCTGCTGGTCTGGATGAATTTCTTTGCAGGGTACGCGAGCGAGAGTGGGAATGGGAGGAAAAGGCGAGGCGGGGAGGCGGGAGGGGAACGGAAGACTGAACCAACCTCGGTGCTCCGAGGGTTAAATTTGCGTGAAATGTTACAGATCGATCAGCAGGTCGGGAACAAGCACTAAGGAGCTCTGGAGGGAAAAGGATTGGGGGAGAGGGAAATTTGGGATCTTATCAGATCATCTGATTACGATCCACTGGCTTAGGTTATCGCGATAATCCACCGGCATCGGCCCAGCTGGTGCGCCGCAGCCCCGCTGTGCCGGGTCATCCCCTTCAGTGCACCTATGAAGCTGCGTGGTCACGGTGAGAAGGGGGGACTTTGCCAGGTGTAAACCGGGACTTTGCCTCGCACTACGAGGGCGCTTTCTATCCACCTGACGGTGCCCACGCTGGTGAGTGTCTCACTCAGCGAACCCCACGCTTTCACCCCGGCGCCTATTCTTTTGGTTTTTTCCCTCATCCCAGTTGCTAGCTCACACGAAACCGACTCCAACGTTCTCATGTATGAAGTCGATGATAAGTGCGAAGTGCTTTCGCCTTTTTGCCCGGCGACACCTCATCAATACGGGCGGGACCAGCCGCTAAACTTTCGGGGACCGGCAAACGGTCAAGCTCACCCGCTGTCACTTAGTCACTTAACATACATAGACACTCTCACTCAGGACTCTACGTAAGGTACATATATCTGGTGTGGAAGTCATTCCAAGCGAGTACTTTCTTGAAAACGCACCGCATATTGATGAAGAGTCGCTTACCCATGTTCGCCAAATAGTCAGATCCACCTTCCGGGAAGAGTAACCGGGCCAGGCCCACGCAGGGAGCCAGCCACCTCACCCCCCGCTGCAAGGACACTCCCTCCGCACTCACTGACACATCACCACCCGACGCGTCGGAACCACCGCACCATCGACGTTCATCTCATTCCTCGCCATCCGTCATCACGATTTCATGATCGATCTCGGTCTGTTTCATACTCATGACTCACAGCCGGAACAGACATTCACCTCACCGTGATTCGGTTACTTGCATCGTCTAGTTGCTTGAATTTCTCAAACGCACGTATTCGCGGCGAAGTTTTGAGATTATTACGCCTACACCGTGAAAAATATGAAACGCCCAGTTGAGGAAATGCTATTGTATATTGTACGTGCCGAACTCGTCATGCCGCTTGGAATCTCCACGACGAATGCAGTGGAAAACTAATACTGTCTGTGGTGATTTTCTCTTTGCGAATTACAGTGATGATGAGCAGCCACGCGTGATACTCCCCAAACCGACCCGAAACCCATCAAATCCATACGGCGCCTCCGAAATCTCCACTCCTCCGAGGCCGCCGAGGAGCCTGACTTCGAGGAGTCGCCACGTTCTCGACCGGCCAGATCCCCTTAGATGCTCTTCCATCAGCGCCTTCCGTGCTGTAGACCGAGGAAGTGTTCCGTTGCTCATCAAAGGTCTGCATCTCATATCCCCTCGGAGGCGGGGGGACCTTCGGGGGCGCACCGCTGATCAAGTACGGCCCGGATATCGCCATGCTGCCCCTTCGATGAAGCGTGCCCTGCCGCTTCATTTTCTTCTTGTTCCACACCCACAAATACACCACGGCACCGGCCAGGAGACCGAGGAACGCCAGCGCGCCGGCGATGCTGGCTGCCACGGCGCCCGGAGGGGTCTTGTCCTCAAACCCATCGTGGTCCTGCGCGGCTGTCGGCGAGGTGATGAGCCCCGGGGGAGAGGGGGTCCGAGAGCCTCTAGTCTGTGTGCCGGTCGCTGCCGGCGAGGCCGTACTTCCCGTCGGCGTGGCCAGGATAGTCCCGACTCCTTGGGTAGACCGGCATTCGTACAGGGTGAACGTCGAGGCGCCTCCCGTTGAGAGCCACGTGTAGCACGCCGTGTTGGGTCTCCATCTGCTTTTTGAGGGTGTCAGAGCGAAATGCTATCCCGTACATCGCGAGACACCTACCAGCAAAGTTGATCGTCGGCGCATTCATAAGCGATGATGTTCGACTCGAGTGAGGAGCCGAAGCACTTCGTCGGCACCGGCGACTTGCAGCCCGCGTAAGAGCCCGACGATGTGCATGTTTCTTCTGGCTTCGGACAAGTCCAAGGGCGTGCTTTCATGGGAAACCTAGAAATTCGTGAGATCTCAAGAAGAAGAAGAAAAAGTCATTCTATAGGGAAAGAAACGAACCTCAAGCTGGTGACGGGAAATTGGACGTAGCCGCAGGTGTTGGATCCCTTGAGGGTAGGAGCGGGGGCAGCAACTTCGCCTGGAACATCGTGAGCGATCGAATTTGCCATGGTGCTAGAGTTGACGCTGTGAGAAAAAGAAATAAAACTGTCAACCATGTGCTCTGATAAAATTCCCGAGGAAAATCTCCAATTGCGAGTGTCAAGAAAGAATCAGTTTTGCGAAATGGTCATGATTGACTGTCGTCTGGGTTGAGACGGAAAATAGCGAAAAGGTGAAGTGCCTGTTCACAATCGGCAGTGAATCACTGCCGACTCAGCATGTAGTGGAAACCGGTCAGTCATTAGGCTCAGTTTGAGCAACCAGGTGATAGAATTCGCCCATCCCCAAACATACACAAGCAACGACTCTGCCCAGCGGTAGTTGTTTATTCCATGCACATAACCCCGGGTATACCGTAACCATCCATAACCACATAAAAGCAAAGGAAACAATTTCCTCGCATTCGAGAATCAAACCCTCCAGAACTCGAGAACCTTGACGCGACCTCAGTTGTGCTGCGGCATGTGCATGCCCTCCTTCTGCGGCTGGTATCCCTGAACGATCGGCCCCGTCGACAGACGAGCCTGAACTTCCTTGTCCTGCTGGATGAGAGCGCAGCAACCGCACCAGTAGCTGACACAGCAATCTTCCATACCGGAGCCCTTGATGCCGAAGCGCTCGCGGATCTCGCCGCGCTTCATCATGGCGTAGATGCAGCCACAGCCCGTGAACCAGGTGATGCCGCACATGAGGAGACAGTCGGTGTTGACGGCCTCGTAGGTTTGCATCGTGGGGTCACGCATGCGCTCCGACGTCTTTCCAAGGACTGATGAGAAGGGGGAGGTTTCAAGTCAGTGATTGACCGCGTCATGGTGGGGAGGGGCAATGAAGGGAGGTTTGTGACATACGCAGGCATGGCAGGAATGTGCCGAGCAGACAACTGTCGCATGGTCCGCAGCTACAGATGCCGGATTGCCATTCTTGATTCTGCACGTTGGTGCCTTGAGTGTATTCCTGTTGGATCGGCACTTGCTGTTGGCCAGCGTACTGGTGCTGCTGCAATTGCTGTTGCTGGTGTTGTTGCTGTTGTTGTTGTTGCAGTTGCTGCTGCTGCGGCTGTTGCTGTTGCTGCTGGTAATCCATGGCGAGGGTTGCTAACGGCTTCTAACGTCGATATGAAGTACGAATCAGGGACGCCGGCGATGGAATTATACAGGAGCGGACGACAGAGGAGGTATGCTCGAAGACGGATTCGAGAATAGGTCTACGAGGGAGACGGCCTTTGTGATATACGAGGAAGCCAGGGAGGTAAGGGGAACAAGAACAGAAACTGGACCGCGCGTTTGAAAACGGGAAGAAAACTAGGGAACCGCCAGAAAGGCTGAGACGAACGGATGCAGAGGGGTTAATAAAAGCTGTGCAACATGTCCTTTCGAGAAATGGACCGGAATGGGTTTAAGCTGGACAAGAATCTCACTCCCCCGTTCATTGCCCTTTCTGGGACCCACGGCAACTCAGCTGAGAGGAACGAACAGAAAGCTTCCGCAACTTTACCTCGACCCTGGGCCCGCGCTAGGCCGTTAGAAAACGCCAATGGGCGTGTGAAGAGACCCAGCTGAGCCGTGTTCTTGCCAGCCCCTTCTCATCTTGACATTCTTCGATGCCTGAATACTTTTGCTTGCTCGTCTGGGATAAGAGGCGTTGTGGGCGGGGCGGACAACTGCGAACACGCGGAAGGTATGCGTAGTAGATTCCCAGAAGGGTTTCCGCACGGTCGGGCAGTTGGGAGTCAGAATATGCCTGACGAGCGAGCCCCTGTGGCTTGCTTGTCCTACATGATGATTGAAGACGTGAAGGCAGCAGCCGGACCAAGCACCGGACATGGACGCTAACGCTGCGATGGCGTCCTAAGGCTGAGCTTAGCGGGCAAGGGTTGAAGCTGCTGATGCAGGGGGGGCCTTGTCCTTTTTCATTTACCAATTGACACTCGACTGTCAAGGCTCAGAACGGGTGGTGTGAAATGAGTAGTCGTGGTTGGAATCGAGCTCTGCGCCTGTGCCGTTTGCCGTCGCCGTCTTGTCCTCTGTCGTGTCCTGCATGCTTCGTGAGCAGAGAGGGCAATGGAAGTAGCTTCCAATGATTTCCAGTAGGTCTCTCGACGATCAGGAAGTCGGGCTTACGGTGATCGTCGCCGCCAGGCAGAGAGACATGACAAGCGAGGAACGATAATCGTCGAGGAGGCATGTTCAGCTGTGTGGAGTCACTGATTTTTTGGGTTAGCCTTCACTGGGGTAAGGTAGGCGACCAAAGAAAACCACCCCTGTCGCAGGGCCTGCAGGACCCTAGAGTACCGACGAACGAACTCCTGACAGCAGTGACGCTGGCTAAGTTGAGCTTAACCCGCCAAAGGGTGTCCTCAATCTCAGCCTCACATCAGCTGCAACTTCCTGTTCTCTCATTTGAACGCTATCTACTAATGTCAACTCCAGAGAATGGCTATGTATGTATATAATATCATCTCATCCAGCGGAAACTGAATTATCATGATGCATCACTTGTCGCTCTTTACCCTCTTCATCCCGACCTCAACCTTGTCGCGGACCCGTCGACTCATAATAACATAATCCGGAATAAACACCTTACCGAACCTTAGCTTCCTCTCTCCTGGCGAAATCGGGTCCTTCTCAAACCCGAGTTTCTCATAGAACCCACGCGCCGTAGTATTGGCGATGAAGCACGTCAACATGACCTTTTCGATGATGGGGATGCTCTCAGCCACGGCGACGAGGTAATCCATCAATTTGCGCCCCATTCCCGTGCTGCGCCACCGTCAGCACTAAAGCGTAAGTTTTTTAATTATAAAAAAAAGAAGAAAAAGAAGGAAGGAAATCCCCAATCTGAATCCATCATAATACGCCTCGGCTGGACTCTCGGCTGATGTGAGTGGAGCGCCTCGAAACCCGAATGCCAGACCGTCGATTGCGAGAATTGTGGACTTACCCTCTCAACTCCTCCAACAAATGAATCTCGTAGCAATAAACCACCGGCTCGCCCTCTTCAAAGGTAGGCATCAGGCTCGCGAAGCCACATATCCTACCCTCGTCTTTCTTCTCACCGTCGGGTGTCGTCGTTTCCCGGACGAGGACATACCGCAGCTCCGGACTCCTCATCTCCCTGATCTTCTGCGCCGGTTTCCACCCATCCGCGGATGCGCGATAGTCGGTCCCGCTGGTGTACTCGACGAGGTCGAAGCAGGCCTGCATCTCATCCGCCGAGAGCTTTGCCGGGGATTTCAGGGAGAGCGAGTACGTTTTCTGCCTTGTCGGATGCGTCCATGATGTCCAATCTGCGCTGTGTTTGGTTTTTGCAGTGAGCTTTATTTGAGACCCCGTGATTTGAGGTGTAAGTGAGCGGCATCCCGCCGTGGTAGGTGACGAACCTTGGGCGCAGATGGTCCCTGATGAACTCCTCGTCGGTTTTGCGGTTCGCTGCCTCGATGGGATTCGTCGGCGCCCTACGCCGTTTTCCACCTGACATCTTGAACAATCACTCGTGGAAGCGGAAGATGCCGATCGAAAAATGACCGGGGAACTTCTCTCGGACTCCAATGTTGCCCAGGTTGCTAACTTGCATGGTGTGAATCCTCTGGGTCCCATACTTCCCCCCAACGCGCCAGACGCGTCCGCTAACCCCCCCCAAACCGCGGGGTCTTTACGCAGCCCCGGACGGACCCGAAGTTTCCCCGTCCTGACCTCATCCACCTACCTAAAAAAGTTTCCACGCCAGCGTCACCTTCCATTGAGAGGCCGCAAAAGCTCAGAAAGATATCAGTCGCATCGCTCGCGGACTTCAGATGTAGTCGCTCTGATCAAATCGGCCCCGATGCCCCCCTTCACCCCTCTGTGGTCCCTTGCCCGCAGCTACTCCACTGGCCCGGCCAGGTCTCGCCTCGGGAGGACGCTGAGTCTGGATCATGTATGTACACTCACTTCATCATCAAAGCCTGGGGATCCCTGCGGAATCGCCGTTGAGAGGGGGAAACGGTAATGCTCATAAAGTCGTTGCAACCAGTTTCTCCAGCGATCTCGTGCTCTCTCTCTCTATCGCGAGATCATCCGCAGTACTCGACGGATTGAAGACCCGACCACCCGCGCAGAATCCCGCCGCTATGCTCGCAACGAATTCGAGCGTCACAGAGATGTGACGGACATTGTATGCCCTTTTTTGCCCATAGCCTGCACGCACACCGAACGAAGCGTAGCTGACCTCAAGACCAGGGCCATATCCGCTATCTCATCTCTACGGGCAAGACGGAGTTCCAAGGCATGGAGCGGTACATTGGCGGGATGTAGAGTGATTTGTATATCAACTGTATAGTATAACGCCTTTGGATCATGCCGCCGGACTGCTCTCTATGCTGCGGGAATTTCTGGCCAGGAGTTTGCTTCTTTCCTCTCTTCCTCGTAACGTTTGTCGAATCAGCTGTTCCCTGTGTGATGGTATGATCTCGTCGCTGTCTGTAGTCCTCGAATACCATTTCTGCCCCCGTCCTCTTCGTAATGTTACACGTCGTCAGGGACCTGACCCAGGTCAATGAGTCCTGCCTTGCCTTTATACCGTCGATCTAGGACTGGCGCTGCTTATGCCTGGGGTTCGCCTTGCAGACGACGTAAAGGTATCCGTTGTGACGCTTGCCAGCCTTACGACGGACGATCTGTCGAGCGCATGCTGTTAGCACCAAATGTGCCATCAAGACCGTTTGCTATGAACCCTTCCCGTCGTGCTCTATCCGCATGCCATCCTTGCATACGCTATTCCATTCCTCAAACCCGTTACCCGACCTTGCATTCCCTCAACCATGTGTGATGCCCAATTGCACACCTGAGAGATAAGTAAACTCACCTTGCAGTGCTCACACCTCTTCTTGACGGAGCTGTGCACCTTCATCCCCCTCGTCTGCTGCACGATTGCGTTACCAACAGCGGCATTGCTCTTCCCCTCGAACAGAGCCTCGGACTTGATCATCGGCTGCCTTGTCATGACGACCGTCGACATGGCGCGCGCGGCGATCCGTTGCGAGCAGCATTGGGGGCGAATGGCCGCACGGGCGGTTGTGAGGGAAAGGGCCCGGAGGGAGGCGGCGAGGGAAGCCATTTTTTTTTTCTTCTTTCTTTCTCGTAGGTGTTTCGCTGGAGGGTCGATCAAATCTGGGATGCGGCCGATCGGGCGTCGAGAAAGTTGTGCGCTGGGGGAACGGTCGTTCTGGTGGGGTTTCGTGCTTCGTGATGGCGGCGACCAGCTCGAATCCAGCTCTTGATGGCTTCACAGTCGTGGGATCATTTTCGCGCGGTCTCGGCTCCGTCACGTGGCTGATTGTCCGTGCGCTTATCGTGATCCTGGGTGCTTATCGGCACATGCGACATCGGACCAAAAAAGTTGCGAAAGGTACATTGCTCTGCTAACAATACAGGCTCTGTCGAGACTCATTTATGTGTTTTGGGCCATCTCATACGTCTAATTGGTTGGGCACATGAAGTTCTAGGTTGTTCTAATGGAATGCCAGCTGCCCAGCAAAAGGCAATCTCCAATTGCTGTTTTGGCTGAATAATATTTCTTTGCTTTTTTCTATAATCCCTTTCGATGAACCTCAACGTCAACCTGTCTACCTTTGGGAACTCTGCCCAATTGATTCAGAACTCCCAACGCCGTACTGAGATATAACTAGATGCAGGCTCTATGGACATGCCCCCAAATTTCAAAATGTTTCCCCGAATCCCGACTTTCTTAGCTGCGGAGGAAAGTCTTGAATACTCCTGATTGACTGCAGTCCTCCCAGGGGTATCCGATTTCGGTCAAGAAAGTCTCAAGATCCTCGACCTCTTCGTCAGGGCAGACGATGCCCGCTAGGACCTTAGCCACATCACCCCCGTAGTTTCTGTAGTTGAACAGGCTGATGTTAAACTTGGGTCGCAGAGTACGGAGGAACTTCTCCAAGGCCCCGGGACGCTCGGGGAAGTTGAACATGTAGAGACGCTCGTTTGCGACGTTTGAGCGTCCACCGACCAGGTAACGGATGTGGCTCTTGGCGAGCTCGTCGCCAGAAAGATCTGTTACGGCCATGTCGTCGGCCCGGAGGCGCTGAAGGAGGGTCTGAAGCTCTTGAATCCTGTGCGACGCGGGCGCCGTCAGGGAGATACCGATTAGTACGTTTGCAACCTCTTCCGTGGCGTAGCGGTAGGAAAACTCGGTGACGGAGTGCGGCATGATGGTGTTGATGAGGTTGGCGAAAGCGCCAGGCCTTTCGGGAATGCTAACGGCCAATAATGCCTCCTTGCCCTCACCCAGTGTAGCGCGCTCGGCAACGAAACGAAGGCGATCGAAGTTCATATTGGCACCGGAAGTAACGGCGACCATGTTCCTCTTACGGTCGCTCGGGTTCTGCGCAACGTACTTCTTTAAGCCGGCAATGGAGAGCGCGCCGGCGGGCTCGAGACCCGCGCGGGTGTCGTCGTACATGTCCTTGATGGCAGCGCAGACCTCGTCAGTCGTAACCTGAACAACCTCGTCGACGACGTCTTTGCATAGGCGGAACGTCTCCTCGCCTACTGTCTTGACCGCAGCACCGTCGGCGAACAGTCCGACGTCTTTGAGAAGAACGCGTTCGCCCTTGGCGAGGGATTGCACCAAGGCGTTTGCATCGTATGTTTCCACGCCGATAATCTTGACGTGCGGCGCCATGCGCTTGACGTACACGCCGATGCCGGAGATCAGGCCACCGCCGCCGACGCAGCAGAATATGGCATCCAGCTTAGACATGTTGATCTGGCCGAAGAGTTCCATACCGATGGTTCCCTGGCCTGCAATGACGTACGGATCGTCGAATGGGGGGATGTTGATGAGGTCATCCTGCGTGGCGCGGCGGGCGCATTCTTCCTTGGCCGCGTCGAAGTCGGCGCCGTGGAGCACGACGTGGCCGCCTAGTCTAGCAACATTGAGATGCTTGATACTGGGAGTAGCCTCAGGCATTACGATGGTGGCAGGAATCTTGAGCTTGCGAGCGGAATAGGCGACGCCTTGAGCGTGGTTACCGGCGGAGCAGCAGACGACACCCTTCCAACTGACGGCAGGGTCAAGGTGGGCCATCTTGTTGTAGGCGCCGCGCAGCTTGAAACTGAAGACGGGCTGCTGGTCCTCACGCTTGAGTAGGACATTGCATTCGAGTCGGTTTGAGAGATTGACGGCGGGCTGAAGCGGTGTGACCTTGCAGGCCTCGTATACGCGGGAAGTTGCGGCGGCGATGAGTCGGAGGTACTAGTCATAACCAACAGTGTTAGCATTCCGGATATTCTGCCATTGAGTGACGAGCCGGGTTCTCTCACGTCTGGGTTTCCATCAGGAAGCAGGAAGTCTTCCGGTACGATAGCCTTGATGCGGTTGCGCTTTTCCTCGGGGGGTGTGGACGGGTTGGCGCTGTACTCGGTCAAGGACATGCCGTTTGGCTGTGGAGTGCGAGGGCGCAGCGGGTGGTCGCCATTGACGCCATTGAGAGTGCCGTTTGTCATTACGGCGACGACGGGAGGTTCTGTTGAGCCGGACATGACTTTGGGAAATTCGCAGAGAACAGGAGGGGACGAGTTGAGTCAGTGAAGGGGAGGAAGGTGGCCGGCATGGAGTGAAGTAACGGCTGGCGAAGAGTCAGTCACCTCAGAGTTGAACTATGGTGGGGCACAATCGGAGGACAACTCGGTGTCGCGGGGTAGATATCGGACGGTTTTTGCAGTGAGCTCGCTATTAGCGACGCGTGGATTGGCTGGAGCACCCCTGTTATGCTGTAGCACCTGCAGCGCCGGCAGCCTTTCTGCTGGGAGTGAGGGCGATATCGCTCTGGGGACGGAAGTGAATTGAGTTCCATTGTTCCAACCTCTTCAATTGTAAGTGAAGACTGTATTTGTCTGGACTAAGATCCCTTCGCTAGGCTTGTAAACGTACTTTAAGGATCGTCGCCTACCCGACTGGATTATGAGATAGTGTAGAAGCAAAGGCCAGGTGGTAGCAATCGAAAGTTGCAACGATGAAATCCAAGGTTCAATTGCTGAATTGCTGGAGTTCGTTCTACAGTAACTTCAGTTGTGGGGGCAGTCTGGCCCGTGCATCAACTCCAAGCTCCATTGGGTTTTAGTGTATTGAACTTAACTTAGGTAAGGTATCCGTATTCCAGGCGATTTGGCGAAGTCTGACATACGTAAGCAGGATTTGCCGCAAATGTGCTCAAGGGCCGAGCTCCGGCACGCCCAGGCAGATCCCCCAAATCAGAGGGCCCCAGAGTCCATTTCATCATCGAAAATCGCCCATACAAATCGCATGATTGCGGTGCCTCCTAGACCACGGCGAACTCCTACGTCCACCACCCCAGCCAACTCAATTGAACTCCCAGTCGAAATCTTGCAAACATGCCCGGCGACGACAGATTCCCAGTTCTCGATCGGCAGATGCCGTCGTCGTTCGACGATAACAAGTATGTTCCACGCGACACGCAGCAGCAGCTACTTGGTCTGTGGCATGCTAACAATATTTCTGTCTCCAGCGAGTTCTATGATGAGCGTGTTCTGCACAAGATTTTCCGCAAGATCAAGGAGGAGCCCCTCGTTCCTTTCGGTATGCCTATCTCTACAGAATCATTCTCCAACAGTCTCTTTAATACATCGCAGGATGCGGTCTCACTGCCTACGCCTTCTATGCCGCCTGGCGCGCCACCCGTCGTGGCGATGCCGTTCAAGCCAACAAGATGTTCCGCGCCCGCGTCGCCGCACAGGGCTTCACTGTTCTCGCCATGGTCGCCGGCAGCATGTACTACAACAAAGATCGCGAACGTACCGCCGAGCTCCGCAAGATCAAGGCCGAAAAGGATGCTGAGGAGAGGAGACAGCGCTGGATCCGCGAGCTGGAGGCCCGTGACGAGGAAGAGAAGGCTTTGAAGAGCTTGATGCAGGAGCGCAGGGCAAAGGCTGAGGCTCGCAATGCGGAAATTGTTGCGGCCGACGAGAAGAACTCTGGAGGCGGCGTCCTCGGTGCGATTGGGTTGTCGGGATGGAGCAAGCCTGGTGAGGGCGCTGTAGCCGATGCATCGGCTGAGGAAAAGAAGGATAAAAAGGAGAACCCCAAGAGCTCACTAGGTGTCATTGGCGAACTTTACGGACGGAAGCCCTCGGACGGCTCGTCAGATGACTCCAAGAAATGAGCAACGAGAATGGCGTATTGTACCGATTGGCGGTTGCATTGTGTGGTGCTGGCATGGCATTGACATTTGGGCGGACGATGTTCTCTGAATGAGGACTCCGCTTCGTCGTATATAAAACAAAGGGAAATAATAGGCGCATCTGGGCTGGTTGATCGTTCGATATTTATTTACGGGAACGATCCCATAGGTTTTCCGTAGTGCAGGAAGCAAAGTCATTTGGCACGCAGTCGACGAAGTGAGACGATTCAAGGAAAAATGGCTGTGATTGTGACTAAAGAACAACATCTTTCCCATGGTGAAGTGGTCAGAGGACTTCATGATCCCACCAAACTCGCCCCGAGAAAGATATTCGGGACATGGACTGCTACAGATGGAGGGGCAGGGAAGCTCGGGCCAGTGACGTTGCGGGGCACTGCTTCCAGTTGCCCCAGTGGCTCGGGCCCCCTGGAACCACAAGTAGTTACCCGCAAGACTTGACAGACCTGATCTGACACCTGCGCAGCTGGGCGCTTTATTATGCAATAATTGCCCTGGTTTAGGTAAACTGCTACTACTCTCCAGGTTTCCATTGAACAAACCTCAACCTCTCCGGAAACATAGCCATGGCTGTCGAAGACTGCTTCGCGGCCCATTGCATTGCTCGATATCCCTCCACCGTTGCTCCTTGAATCCATCTCCCATTAAAACACCATGGGTCAGGCACTATCCGACGAAACCCCGCGGCAGATGACGCACGAGGAGCTCACTCGTGAACTGGTAAGTAGTCGTTATTCTCTAAGCCATCTCCCGGTGAGGCGTTCTTCGGGTCAAACCTTTGCTTATGTCGATGTCAACAGGCCAGCCGCTTCGCCGAGAAATGCTTCACCAACATCGAGTTGTATTCCTTCAAGGATGTCTTCAAAAGCCTGGCCGATGCGCAGGGAGACATCCGCTACCTGAAAGAAGACACGATCGCTCGCTTCCTCGAGATACCCGACATTCTCCATGTCTCTCCCGTCCTATTCCAGATGGTGTCTTACATCGGCGCTTTTCCGTTCCTCCAGGATGCTCCCGCTGTCCTCGGTCTTGAGCAGATGATCATGGTGGTCGTTGTCATGACGGCAAGGTACAAGCGGGTTCTAGCCAAGGGAGCGCGCGACCGGGCCAAGCTTCTGTTCAAGAGTCTCGCGGTTTATGATAGAAAGGCTTCCGTTCCCGCCCTCGAAGACTCGAACGCCGAACTCCAGGGAAGTGCGCGGAACACCGCCAAGGACGAGCTAGCCCGGAGCCGTGCAGCTGGCTTCGCTGTAGACGAGCCCGCCGAGAACGAGGAAGACGAAGATGATGACCTTGAAATTGCAGCCTTTGAGTTGCTCGATATCAACGACGCTGTCCGGCAGGGAGATGCCCCCACGATCCACGGTGCCATGATACCAGCAGACAACTTCCGCAAGCTTCTAATGTTGCTCATATTGATAGCCCCTCTAAGTCCGCAGGAGAGGCTATCCATGTACGCGACCAGAGTCGTAGGTGATGAACTCGAGAGTCTCCGGGGTACCGCCGAAAACATCTTGGCCGCCTTCCTGAATGTCGAAAAAGCACCAGGCATCAAGTTCAGCCAGTTCAATCGCGTTATGCCCGTGTGCTTTCCTTACCTCTTCAACGGCTTCAATCCGTTGTTTGAGCATTTCCTGTTTTCCAAGAATTTGGATTTCACTAAACACAGAGGCGACGACCCAGCCACCGAAAACCCCCTCCAGGATGTCGTTCAGCCATTGTTGCAAGATACTTCTGATATCCTCAACTTGAATGTGCTCTCCCAATTGTCGTTCTTCCTGCCCGGATCGGACCTCTTCCGCCGGCTCAGACTACTTTACTCGGGCAGTGACGCGGGCTTCTCGATGGGCAGCTTCGAAAGCAAGATATTCAACTGGAGAGCTCCAACGATACTTCTTGTGCGCGGCAGCCGCATCGATGACGACCCTCAGGGTGGCCAGGAAGCAACCTTTGCCTCTTCGATCCCACCGCGGCGCTTCCCGCACGGTAGCAAGGGTGAGCGCCTCACGTTCGGCGTCTACATCAGCCCACCTTGGAAGCATACAACCAAGGAATGCTTCGGCGAGACAGACAGCGTGCTCTTCCAACTGGAACCCGTCCACGACGTGTTCCCTGCGTCAAAGTACAACTCAGACTACGTCTCTTTCACAAAGCCGCCGCACCATCGGCCTATGCTAGGCGTGGGATGCCCTCACCCTCGACGGACACAAGCCCATCGACGAAACACCATCATATCTCTCGGCTCAGTCTCCCTCTTGCTTGACGATTCGTTCGAGTATGGCGTATTCACACATGACTGGACGGCAGGTGGTGGCGCGTTCCAGACCAGCGTGACCCGCAAGTTTGATTTCCAAGACAGATTCCAAATCGAGAGCCTCGAGGTATGGGGCTGCGGCGGGGATGAGGAGGCAAAGGGACAAGCCGAGAGATGGGCCTGGGAAGCGCGCGAGGCAGAGGCTCGACGGAAGATTAACCTTGGGACAGGCGATATCGAGGCGGACCGTGCCTTGCTGGAAATGGCTGGGCTCGTGGGACAGAACCGGAGTGGTGGTTCTGCCGCATGATGGCATCCTCACTCATCCACGATCCACCGCATCGGGCTATTGCATGACAGTAAAGCTCCTGCATTATTAGGAAGGAATTAGATCGGGATCGCATCCTGGTGTTAGGCGTTTTGGGATTAGCGAAATTCGCGTTACGGCATGAGAACAAGGAAACAAAATTGGCTAAGCCGCCAAAAGAATGGTCTTCTCATACATTGGTTCATGAAACCCATTCGCCGGATTTCATGGAACTTTTTTCAGTCCTGCACGTTGAAAGCTGAAAGTTCTTTGGGGGTACGAAGTCGGTCGAATTTCATCATGAGACGGGCAAATTAGTAGTAAATTGCGGTCTTAAGCTGTACAATTTTTAACAGCATTTCTAACCTCATCATCACCGCAACTGAAACTGTTCAATGCTTTTCGTTCCACCCGTTCTCTGTTCGGTTTTGAAACAGCAAGCTCACTCAGATAGATTCGTCGAGAGGCTGGGGAACCTCAGAGCGGAAGCGCTCCTCGAGGACACGGAAGAGCCTGGCGTATACACCGCTGAGTTCGACGTCGTAATTGAAGTAGTCGTAAGTATCCTCGTGTCTGAACTGGGCCTTCATTTGGTTGACATAAGCCTGTCGAGCACGTCAGCATACAATCGCCATCTATGTGAACTCGGAGCGACGTTACTCTGAAGGCGTATTCAAGGTTTGTAACAACGCGCAGCATGCGAGCGTTGGCATAAGCCTGGCCCATCGAGATTCTCGCCTTGGAACCCAGCAGCCTGAGCAGGGGCTTGAAGCCGAAGCGGTTGACCCACGGGATCGGACGGACGACGACTGGAACGCGGGTGGGAACAGGGGCGGGAGCGGCGACGGGAACCACGGTGGCGACGGGGTCGGCCTCCTCGTCGACGATGACCTGGCGGCGTTGCAAGGGGTCCTCATCGCCGTCCACACCAGAGGGGCTGTTGACGATGCTCGGTTGAGGGAGGGAGGGGGTCAGACTGGTAATCTGCTTCTCGAGACCGGAGAACTGGGGGCGCGCGAGTTAGTTTGATTGGGATGTGAGCGTCCGCGGTGGAGGGGGGGGGCTTGAAGTTTACCTCGAAGTGGCAGCGGAGAATCTCGCGCTGCTCCTCAAAGGTGAAGACGGAGGCGTCCTGGATGGCGTAGGCGATCTTCCAGAGAACCCATTCGATCTCGCGGAAGCCCTCAATGACGTACTATCTCGCTATCAGAAACGGCTAATCTTCGCTTTTCTTCTCTTTCTTTTTCTAGGGGAAGCTCACGAAGTAGGGACCCTTGTTCCAAATCAGCCAGGGGACGTTCTCGACCTGGAACTGCTCGATCGGTCGGCGCAGGTCGTTTACCTTCCACGAGGCACCGCGGAGGTACTCGCAGATGGCTCCGGGCGTGATGCCGTTGTGGAAGTCGGGGGAAGGGCCCTGGTTGGGCCACCACGCGGGCCTCGCGGGGCCCGGCTCGATCGGCGGGAAGCTCTCGGCCTCGGCGGTGCTGAAGTGGTAGCCTGCCCACTTGTGGAGGCCGTCGGACGGAAGGGGCCCCTCCCCGAGCTCGGCCCTGATCTCGTTCTGGATCTTGAGCCAGGCGGCCTCGCCGTCGGTGTTGACGGAGAAGGAGTCGGAGGAGGCGTCGGTGCCGTTGAGGAAGAGCTCCAGGTCGGCGCTCCCGACGGGGCCGTCTGCGACGCTGGAGTGGGCCTCGACGGAGAGCTGGGCGAGGGTGAAGGGCTCGTCGGTGAACTCGGGGACTAGGTCAGAGGGCACTGCGGCCGAGAGGACGGTTGCCAGGAGGCCTGGCAGGACGAAGGCTTGCTTCATCTTGGCGGAAGGAGAGTGGGCTTTTTTTGGGGTCAACGAGTGTTTCTGAGGAAGATGATGATGGAAAGAGGAGAGAAGGTAGTGTCTATCGTCTCTTGCGATTTATTATATAAACCTGCAGTTGACTATCTTGACGGAGTAGTGTTAGTGTTGGTGCTGTGATATTCAACCTGGAAGGATGGTTTAGGCGAGGCGTTGGGCTGGTTTTTGTGATCATGATATATTGCATGATGGCGTTCCCAACGGCATGATGCACAGAATCATCATGCCGGATCACAATATTGCTACACACACATTTGACCTGAAAGCCACGGCTTTTTCTGGCGTGGTGAGTTTCGTGTTCCTAAGCCAAAAGTGGTGTGAAGCCCTTGGGCTGATTGAGCCCTGTGTAGGAGGTTCCCGCTGCGAGCATTTCGCGCCGGACGAATCGGTCACATAGAGGTAGGAATGACCGTGAAAACAGCTGTAACTTCAGAGGCTTCATGAGAATACTGTTATTCTGCGTCTCGCCTTTCAAAACTTCGCAAGAGGTTTGCCGAATGGCGGAAGAGTTCCTCTTTGCGAGAAACCCGAGGCCGAGTACACTGTCTTGTTATATATGCAATCCTGTCTCATGACATTGACAGAAGATTCCAAACCCACGTGAAATATGGCTGTAAATCGGTGTTATGTAACATCATTTGGCTAGATTGAGGCAGAATTGCTCAACATCAATCTTCATGCGGAAGATGCTGCCACCAGGAATTAAGGTTCTCACATCACTGGGCGCCGCAACTGCGTGAAGACAGCCATTGAGGTGGCGCAACCACATGCCGTACCTGACAGCCAATCTCAATACGAGCTCTTGAGACTCTACATCCTCTTCCCAATGTATGATTTTATTTCCGGTCTTGGCGTCCGATCAGGGCGGGAAGTTGAAGAACGGCAGCACGTAGGCTCGGCTGATTATTGATATTTATCACACCAACCTCAACTGAAGAACGGCGGCTCAGGATTTCGGCTTTTTAAGACGCTGGGCACAATCATCGTGACCGAGCAGGAATTAATGGAGCGTGCAAGCCTTCAGACGCCTCAGTGCCGTGATACGTAAGGCCAACTCAGCGGCTAGATTCGCGTGCATGGCGTGCCTGGCGGCTATTCCGTAAACCGCGCAATCAATGGCTCAACCCTCGGCCCAGCACGGAGTTCCAAGGGAACCCACCCCAGAGCCCCGGCGACGGGTGCCAAGTGAGACCGTGTGTTTAGCGACAACTGTGTGCGTATCATTCTAGACTTTGGTTGAAGTCGAAAGTTTCTTAGACTTTCGGCGGTCAGCGCGGCTGTTCATCTTTTCAACGTCCCCGCGTAATTTGACTGTAAAGTCTCTGGATAAAATTCTGAAAACAACATGGCTCCAACTGATACTCAAAGTTCTAGGGACAGGAAAGAATGTATAACATGCTGAAGGAATGACAGCGAACTTCGTGAGTCGAGAAAACCGACGTAAGAAAGTGAATCGACTCTTTTGGCTGGAGGCCTCATGAGTACTTCCATCACAACGCAACCTCCGACTTCATTAATGCCGAATTCAATTTGACTCCATCCCTTCTTCAGAAGCACGACCGCCTAAAGCATCCAGGATCGAGCGGAACCGGCACCGGCATCAGTTCTTCCTCGCATCCACAGTAACTAATCATTTACGAGCGTCAGTTGCCGCATCGATTATTGACGAAGAAGTCATCTAGAAGCTCTTAGGGGTACCTACCCCTGTCCTTTACCAAAGTTCTCGCACCTCGCGCGCTCAGAAGATTCGCACAACTTTTCCTCGTACACTTGGCACGAGACAATCGGTTCGTCGGGGTTGCAAATCTGGATATCTTGAAGAGGCGTTGGCTTTTGATGACTGACTCAGGAGTCTGGAAACACTCACGGGAGGGAAGGTCCTTTTGTCGGTCGAGCTGTCGGTGGCGGCTCGCTCGTGGTAGGCGATGGTGCTGGTTTGGCTGCAGAAGCTGTGACAGATGTTGACGCGGGATTTGCGCATTCACACTTGCTGTAGTAGTACGCCATTCAGCACACAGCCTAGCGGAGGAGGTATTTTGAACCTTGGCACTGGAGTGTCGTCTTACCGGATAGCGGGAAGATTTCCTCCCATCCCGATCACCTTCACGCAAGACTTCCTCTGAGCCTTGGAAGCATCACAGACCAAGGCTTGGCAATCTTGGTCGATTGTGCAGAAGTCGGGATCAGTCTTCTTTCCGGGCTCAACACATTCGCATTGTCGTAAAATAGGATCAGTCCTTGCTCCGAAGGCCTGAATACATTGGAGGTACCTACCGAATTTTAACGGGAATGCTGCTGATGGGTAAGGACCGGTAAGTGCACTTCTTGGAGTCTGATGCCCGGCAGGAGAGTCCTTCGCAATCTTTGTCTTCCTTGCATTTGGCCGCGACAGATGCTGTTGGGGTCTCGCTGGATTGCAATTTCTTTGAGGATCTTAGCGTGCTTGTCACTGATGTTGCCAGCGTCGACTCCGTGGTTGGAGGTTGGAATTCGTTCATTGGATGGCAAAAATCGATGACTGGCTCATCCCCATGGCTGCGCTTGACCTTCATGGAAGGACATTTCAGAGGCTTAAACTTGTCGCGCAAGCTTTCCTTTTCCTTCTGATGGTCCGAACGAGATGTCCCACTGATCATTGTTGTAATCAGTAAGAGGAATCTAAAGGGGTCAGAGGATACTACTCACACATCATTCGTATCGCCATTGATGAGGTTGTATGCGACCCTGACGCGTTCAGGCATCGGATAGTCTGCGGGCAAGGTTGAAGGACGAAGGTCCTTCGTAGGCCGGCGCTGGAAGGAAGCCCACACTTGGAGGAAGTTTTTCATCCGAAAGCCGACAGAGACAAGATCTGGCGAGGCACTCATGTCGTGTGTAGAGAGTTGTTTGTAGTACGGGTGCCCGAGGAAGTAGGCCGTCAATCCAGCCTCGGCCAAGTCAACTACCAAACAAGGAGCAGGATTCAGAGCAAAATGAATGGAGACTAACAACAGCGGGTGCAGCGAAACTTGTACCATCTCGTGGTGTGATTCCGACTAAGTCACTGGGATCACCGTTACAAGCGACCACGCCAGCACCTTGTGCGTATGTAGTCACACTTCCCTCCCCACCAGTGTGAGCTTCCGCACCTCCTGCCGCTCTGCCTTCGGGTTCAGAGTCGTGCCAGATTGTTCCGTCAGCGTTGACGCCGCCGACGGTGATTAGATGATTCGTCTCCGTGCCCAGAAGCTGAGGGAGATGGTCCCCAAGCCTGACGCCGCTTGCGGCATCGTTTCCTGCCGACATGATGAACACGACGCCATTCATTCCCATTACGCTCGAGAATTCCTCGAAGTCCCCCTATAGTTAGCGAAGCCCGACTCCCCTGCCGAGTTTTTGTTGATGCCTGGATGGAAAGGCATTGGTCAGCGTCCTTCGAAAACAAGTCAGTCTTGTTTCCGAGAGAGCTTACCAAAAGAAAAGTTAGCTACAGCCTTTCCCTGCAGGCTTCTTTCCAGTACCTTGAAGCGTATGTGGTCAAGTGCGGTCTTCAAGGCATGGCGAGTGATTCCGATCGTGGATACCTTGCCGCTAAGCTGCTTTGCCGCCCCCTTGTGTTTGACAAAATATAGGTTGGCATTAGACGCAACGCCGAGCGTCCTCCCACCCGCAACGCACGCGACTGCACTTCCGTGCCCCAGTCGAACATTTCCCGCCCAATAGTAATCTTCGGTGTTTTCTGGAGCAAGAGACTCGGCCTTGTAGTAGTCATTGCCCTGCAGGACAGCCTGGTTACCGATAAACTATGCCTCAACTCTCCGCGGACCATTGGCGAGCTCCTGTAGAAAATTGGTCAATTAAGCTTAGTCTCTCTACCTCGAAGCACACCCACCTCATGTCCTGTGTTGAATCCGGAGTCCATGATAAAAATAGTCGTTCCTGCACCTAGAGACGTATCATACCTGTAGTCTTTATTGGCGTCACCAGAAAGTATTCTCAGATGAGAAGCGCTGTCCAGTCGCGTCCCGACGGCTCGTTTCCTGAACGCATGTACATCGGTCTCCTGGATTGATGCGCCAGAGACGAGGGTGGGAGGTCCACCTCTTAGGGCGTAGGTCACCGCAGGTCTGTTAAGCGGCACAGGGAAGCCGTCGATATCCAAGACAGTAACTGCTCTGGCAATGGTTGTCGGAGAAGATGTGATTGTGATACTGGTTGGTTTGATCGGTGGTTCGGATGTTGACGCCGTAAGGAGAGCCGAGGTGTTGGCAAAGTGTGGAAATGTCTTCCCAGCAGGGGTTCCTGGAATTGGAATGTTGCTTTTTTGTGCGGGGAGGGAAAATCCGGCCGAAGCTGGACTTGTCGAGGTATCAACTACCGGGAAAGAGTAAGATGAAGACAAGGTCTGCGGAGTGGATTGCCCAGAAAAGATTTGAAGATTTGACCCTGGTTTCACGAGCCTAACGGAATGTCCGGGGGGTGGCTCATCGTTTCGAGACCTTTTTTCCAGAGACTAACTTTATCAGCCACGATCCGCCTCCAAAGGCCTGGTGTAAAAGCAGAATAACTTACTCAGGAATGGTAAGCTGTATGGGAGTAAAGCGAAGGCCTGAATAACCATCAGTGAGATGAAGAATAAGGCTACAAGAGGACGACGCATAACGGAAAGTTGCAAGTATGATGTCTTGATCTGTGCTGGCAAAGAAGGAGTTCGGGTTGACTGACCGTCCACGTGTTTTCCGAGAAAACTCCCAGATTCATAGAAATTTCCCATGCAATGCCACCAAGAGCTTTTGTAATTCAAGAACCAACGCAGGTCGTCGCAGCAAGGCCGCTGGTTTCACAAATTGGTTGGCATCTAAAATGGGTACCGTCTGCTTTTACGCTCTCTTCCCCATCAGTCGTGCATGGATGTAGGAGAGATATTGAGATGGGGGGCGAGTTCGAATATAGGGGGCTTTGAAAGCAAGTTTTTGCCGCAAATCGAAAGACTTGGACACCGGCGGTTCCAATGCTGCGGCCTGCACCAACGCCCGCCGACGTCGTCCGTGATGTCGGTTCTAACACGACCTGAAGTGTCTCGTGAGCCACTCGTCAAAGTCGGCGGGAAGTAATATCGAGATACCGCAGAAGGGAGTGAGTGACGAGGGGTTAAGTTACTTACACTCGATGCAAGTGCGGAGAGGTTGGTTGGTGAGAACACACGTGATGCAGCCTGCAAGTTGGAAAGGCATCCAATGAGATCAAGCTGGACCCCGATTCCTGCCGAGGTCCAGTCGCGCAGTTGGTTTAATCGTAAGAGAAATGTCGAAGCATGCAGCATAAGTAGCCCCCAGCTGTGTGATTCGTCGCCCACGCACTTACATGCAGGTAAACATGAGTGTTGGACGAACCAACCAGATTCAATTGGTAGCATCAATGTCCGAGGTCGTCATTCTGGCCACAAGAAATCAATTGGAGGCCAGTTCGTACTTTTCCCTATCCAGATAAAGGCAGTTTTCAACTGCATGTCTCCCAATATTCAGCAGCTGTGTTGGTGTGGAGGCCATCAACTCAGAATCGCGGCTGTCTGGTTGAAACATGAAACCGCAGAAGAGCTCAATGCAAGGCCGTCCATTGTTGGGCTTTTGTCCAAAATTGGCTTTGAGCAACTACTGAGAAAAGCCCTCTCGAAAAGCCAGCCAAGAATCCTACGGGCAATGACTATGCCGAAGGAGGCGACCATTGATTTTATCCATCCAAAGATTCCTCTAAAAGCTGTTCTAACTTGCCAATAACCGCCCCTGCAGCATCGTACAAGGCGACAGTTCCTCCTCGGATCGACCTCTCACGGGGGGGCAATACAGTCGCGGGTCTCTTTTAACTGAAGATTTGATGTTTCGCGAGCTCCAGGTTCTGGCTAGACGACTCCGCTAGCATTGACTCTACTCCTCGCCGTTCTGAGCCTCCAATCCTCCTCCTCATCCTCGAGGAGTGTTTCCCCCGGTAGCCTTACTGCTCGGTCGAGCGCGACGGGGAGTCCCCGGTGCCGACCCCTCAGCATAACAAGGCACAACACTAGCTTGCTTCCCGCATGCCACCCACCCGCGAAACTCATCGCGTCGTTGGGCAGACCGACTGATATACCCACACAGCCGTATGCGGACACCACTTCGAACACGACATTGAAGACCGAGAAGTGGACGGGGTCTTCGAGGAAGTGTGATGTCTCGATCGTGACGATCAACAACACCGCGAGGGTGAGCAGCCAGAGGTCGTGAGCGAGCTGGCCGCGGATCTGTTGGCTGACGAAGCTCGTGCGAGATTCGCGCCCTTTGGGCCCAACGGTCCTTGCTGCACCGACCCCCGCGAAATTGAGGGTTTCGTCGAGAAACCTCCCAACGATACCCCGGGGTTTGACAAGCTCCTTCTCGCCGGAATGTGAATACGAGAAACGAGGCTCCTCGTCGGCGTAGATGCCTAAAGAACGCTCCTCGTAGACGTTGGAATGGCGCATCGTGATGACCACGGGGTACACCGAGACGTACATCATAATGACATACAAGACCTGAAGGCCCGGGTAAGCTGAAGAGATTGGGATGAGATAGAATCCGCCAGACCGCACGGCTGTGGCGACAAGTCAGTCCCATGATCCCGGCAAATCAAAACCTCGGAATACTTACCAAGAGCTTGGAAGAGCCCATCCAAGACCCTTGCGCCCACCGGGATGGCCTCGATTACAGGGTTTCCAATGTTGAGCACTTCAAACGCCAACCAGTCGATCCCGTTGGTCAGAAGCACCATGAAGAGAAGCCACCAAGTAGGTCGTGACGGGAAGAGATTCGTATACACCCTTCTTGGATACTTCAGAATGAACGCTAGCGTGCTCTTCAAATCTGCCAATGTCCCATCCGCCGTGGTAGCCTCTAAGGCCGTCAAAGCCGACCAGAAGATAAGCCTCAGAAACAAAGGGTACGCCGTGTTTCCCGCCAGGATGAGCAGGCCCATTGTGATGAGCACGAAATACGCCTGTTGGAACGGAACCACATTGGCGTCAAGCAGAGACATGCCAGAGTTGTTGAAGGCCGAGACGGCAAAGAAAATGCCGGCCCACCAAGGATTAGCGCCGTTGGATGTCGCGACAGTTGGCATGTTGTTCGCGATCCAGGCACCGAGGGCCAGGCTTCCCAAGACTTGCCAAAATATTGAGTATAGAGGAACGACGACGGACAAGAGGTTGAGGGCGCGATACTCGTGACCGCCCAAACGAGACCGTTCAGAAGCTGTCAGAGAATGAAACTGGGCATTGCGGCCCTCTTTCGAGGCGCTCAGGATCGCAAGCCAAGGACGAGGGGCCTGGCTCTTGCTCGAGACGGATTCCGTTGATCGGCGGCAACTGGGGCCGTCGGTGTCGCGTGTGACGTTGTCATCAACGGCTCCGGCACGTGCAGACGCCCCTTCGCTCATCAACCCGGAGCCCGTTGCTTCGGCCCTCCGTTTTCTAAGCCTGTGTGCGAAGGGCAAACCGCCTTCGCTGCGATCCCTTCTCCGCTCGACCTCGACAATCTCCCTGAACTTCTTTTCGAAGACGTGCTTCCTCGCCGCGACGGTCCAGATAGACACCCAGATGGAGCTGCCGACGATGATGAGCATCCAGAGCATCACCTGTTGCCACACGGTCATCTGGCTCAGGTTGATGGTGTTGAGACCGGCCTCTGTCATGGCAGACACGGCAAGGAATAGCGAGTCCACATAGCTGATGCTGCCGTGGGGGTTCGACGACGCGTAGAAGACGGCGGAAGCGAGCAGTGTTGTGCCGATAAAATATGCGTAATGCAGAGATATGAAGTTGAGGGGAGGCAGAAAGGACTCGATGGCACTTGTCGGCCAAGTCTGCCGTCTCTGATCGAGGTGTTTTGGGGCGTAAGTTCGGTCATCGTCGCGATGTAGTTGGTGCGGTGTGGTCATGGTGAGAATTGACCCTTGTCTCGGCCCAGGGATTTAGACTTCGACGCGATCCTTTCTATCAAGATAGCCAAGAATTCCAGATCTCGACTCTCTCAGTATCAGATCCGAACCTTGTCCCTGCCAAAGAAGTCGGGCGCTCGCCCACTGCACCAACCGATCGCCGAGTGAGCGCATGTAACTGACAGAGTTTGCGTACCGCTTCGTTACTGGATCTTGTTAATTTTCTCCAGCTCACGGATTGTCGGTGAGCGGCGTCAGGGGCCCAGGTGCCACACCACCAAAACCAGCGAGTCATTCGTCGGAACATTCGAAAGCTTCGCACCAAGAGGCAATAATACCATCCGTTAAGTCGGGGCTTCTCATCTCGCTTAGTACGCACCCCACAGGAAGCTTATCTTCACCGAGTATGTTGACCGAGGACCACACCGACAACCAAATGACAAACTCAACCGTAGTTGGGACACTCCAGCTCTGGCAATTTCAGAACATCAGCCTGCTCGGCACGGGTAGTCTGTTTTTCGGTGCAGCACCGCCAACAGACTGCGATCTTGAAGCCGCTGTGAAACGGGGTCAACCCCTGACTGGAGGTCGCTTGTCGAAGGAATTGGAAGCTCACGATCATGTCACTTCACGCATCAAGAGACTGGAAGATATACCGGGAAAAACCAATTGATTCAAAACCCTACTCAAGAACACCCAGCTACCATGTCAAAAGACAATAAAACCCCAGCCGGCCCACACGAACCAAGCTCCTGGGTTCCGTTTCGTTCGCTATATAAATCAAAATGATGCATCATGCCATGCTCCTTGGGAGTCCTCAAACACTATGAGAATTAAAGGGACAAAATGAAACAAGAGAAAACACCCGCCCTGGATCGTAGGAGATCCCTGCCGTCACCACAATACACAGCTTAGAAGCCGAGGAGCTTGTTCCAGGTGTCAGCGACAGCGGCGCTGCGGTCACCGGAAGCCTCGACCTGAGCCTTGGCGTCCTTGCACAGGGTCTTGGCGGCGTCGTTGGCCTGGCAGACGTTTGTGAGCTGGTCGCAGATTCGGTTGGTGATGATGTTGGGGTTGAGGGCATCCTGCTGGCCCTGAGCGACGAGGGGGTCGGTGGGCAGGAAGGTTCCCTCGTCAGCTTTGCGGTTACCGCGGCCGAACTGGAAGTCCATGGTAGGAGTGCACTTTCCAAAGTCGGCGCCTCCAGTGGCGCCTCCAGCGTTGCCAGTGTTGGCGTTTCCAGTGCTGTTGCTGGCGGCGGCCTTACCAGTGTCGGCGTTGTTGTTGTTTCCGGTGTTGGTGGTGGTGGTGGTGTTGTTGTTGTTGTTGTTGTTGCTGTTGCCGGTGTTTCCACAGTCCGCAGAGTTATCAGCGGCGTTGTTGGCGTTGTTGTTTCCAGCGTCAGCATTGTTGTTGTTGCCCTTGCTCTGGTTCTGGTTCTGGTTGTTGTTACCAGCTTTAGCATTGCCGCCAGCAGCACCACCGGCAGCGCCAGCGGTAGTGAAGTTGGAGAAGCCCTGAGCCTTCATCACGTCGGCGACTGAGAGGCCGGTGGCGTCGAACGGGGCGGTCTTGGACGTAGCCGAGTTCGCGTTCTCGGATTCGGCACCGCCGACGGCAGGGTCGACGAGGGGAACGATGCCACGGAGGGCCCCGGTGGCGGGGAGAGAGGCGTCGCCGCAGATGTTGGGGACGCTGACGACGAAGGGGTTGAAGTTCTGCTCGGCGGCGACGAGCTCCTTCGCGGCGCCAATGACCTCCTCGCTGTCGCCGAGCTGGGTGACGAACTTGTCGGCCAGGGTGAGCTTGTCGCAGGGGTTGGCGGCGGCAAGAAGAACACCCGGGATGCCACCGGCGAGAGTGGCAGCCTCGCCGGGCTGGCCGACGTTGTTCAGGGCCTGGAAGGCGGCAACGGGGGCCTGCTCCTGGCCGAAGCGGGCTTCGGCAACGGCCAGGATGGCGGAGATGAGAAGGGCCTTGTTGGAGTAGGACATTTTTGATGTTGTGATTGCTTGAGAGGTTTTGGTATCGTTTAAACAACGCAAGACTGGATGATCGAAAGAATCGAAACGAGTTTAGGATTCAAGTTAAAAAAGACTGAAATGTACCGGCCTAGCGGCTTGTAGTTGGATCGAGACAAGAAAGAGAGTGTCGAGAAGGTAAAAGAAAAAGTTCACAGAACTGAAAGATTGAAGAGGAGAGAGTAGGGCGAATGCTTGGTTTGCAGGATGAGGAGGGAAGAGAAGAAACAACCGAAGCGGCGGGATGGACAGAAGCATTATATAGATGGGAGATAGACGATGTCAAAAGACATGATTTCTGTGATCCAAGACGGCTGTGTGCTGGTGTGCATGGGCTTCGAGAAGGGGCCCAAGACGAGACGGAGGAGTCTGCGACGATGACACCCCTTGATGGGCATCCCCCATTCCCCTCCTCGTCGACCCTCTCATGGATGAGATGCTCCAGCCCGCATCACTCAATCATTGACTAGCAAACGTGCTCATTCTCAGGAGACGACGACAAGGGGAGGCACAGCCTGTCCATGACCTCAGGTCGTCGCATGCCCAGAGTGTCTGTCGTCCCAACTGGCCTCACACGCAGAGTTTGTCTCATGTTGCCGGGATTGAGGATTAGCCCAGGGGACGAAGGGGGTTCGGGTGGCGATCTCCATCCGAATTCAGCGCAGACTTCTGCAGGACTTCTCTGTGCGAGGGTGTGTGTAAGTGCGTGTGAGTTTATCGGTATCCAGCCGAGGAGTCATGGAAGTGCCTCGCACGTCCAGCTCATGGCTTGCTTCACGAGGCGCCTTTGCCCCGACCGGGGAGTGGCCGAGTCGTGATAGAGCATGGTCAATGTGCCGTGCAACCCATAGCTAACCCCGGGATGCGGGATGAGTTGAAGATATGGAAGAGGAGGAATCCGACAACGTGGGCTGAGTGAAAATGTGCAGCGCGGCTGGAGGCGAAGGGGGGTTCGTTGCGCTGCAGCGGCGTGCCAGCCGGCCGTGAAAGGGTTAGCGTGCACCCTCAACACGGCCTGGCCCCCGAACGACCGACCCCGGCACTCGCCCCGCCGTGCTGGGCGCCATAGCGGGCTGCTTATTCTTCTTGACCCTCGGCGCAGATGTCCAGCTCCAGCACTCTAAAACGCCCCCGTCACCCTCTAAAACGTCGTATCGATATCGAGTCCGCATCGCTGTGGAAGAATCCAGTGGGGGTACAGGAAAGAATCCAGCAGAACGGGGGAATCACCCACTTGGAGAGGGCATGATTTCGTGAGGCAATTTGTGCGGCGTATTGTCGGCAGACGGCGGGTCCAAAGGGGGCAATGCGAGATGATGCTGCGACTCTTTGGAGACTCTGAGTGTGTCTACCGGAGGGGGATTGTTAGATAGTGAATCCCATTCGTTGCTCTTGTGAGCTGTCATCAGTCGTGGAAACTCGCTGGAAGGATGCCATCTGATGGAAAGCAGCTGTCAATCCGCAAAGAGCCTCGACAGCTCGGACGATGTCAAAGCGATTCCCAAAGATGCACAAAGGGCAGACACGAGTCGTGTCATTAAGCTCATTAGCATTCGTGGGTTGGGTTCAAGGCGAGAAGGGGGTGAGGCTGAGATATGCTGCGCTGTAGCGCCCGATGTCACGCATGTCTTGGGGGGTCGAATTAATTAAAATAATCTATCGCAATGCTTGTTCAGTGGGTGACAGATGGCCGCCCCAGGCTGTCGGCATCTGTCAATCTAATTCCCTACAATATCCGCCGCCGTGGTTTCTGTTCCCCAGATGATTCAGCAGTTTATTAGATCGGAAGCTTCTTTTCTTGGCACCTCATTGGGACATTTTCCGCGGATACGACGACATCGCGTAACCAAAGAAACTTTCATTTGTTTAGACGGATTTAGGTTTCGTTGACATCTTGTTTAGAACTGCTCATAGAGTTTTCTCTCTCCTTGCCGTCGATCCAGATTGACTTTCAGCGACTGATTGCCGGCTGGCTCTTGCTTTTCCTTCACACTTGCTCTACCGCTTCTCCTCCCCTGACCCTGGCGATTCAGAACGAGTATTTACGCTTGGGGCGGGTGACTTGGTCGAATACGACGTGGCCCGGGGGACCCCTTTGGCACGGTTCGCTGTGGTTGAGATCGCATCGATCGTTTTAAGCACCCTTGTCAGGGGTTCCTGAGACGACTCCAAAACCGACCGCACCTCTGACGGGCCAAGTTCTTGTTTGACCGACAATTCATCCCGTCCGTCTCATACACAGGAGCTATCCGCCTGGCCAATTCTAAACCTCGAATCCTGGCTTTTTGCTTGTGTTGATCAGGTTTTCGACCTCCTCACGACCCTGGGTTCGGTTGATAGTCCCGCCAAGCCGTTGTTTTTCAGCTTCGTTGCCAAGAAACGCTTTTTTATCAGTGCTTTTCTAAGCGGTCTTTTCCCTCATTCGTCCCTTTTTAGGCACTTTTACCGGCAGTCTTGTCAACTCCTGTCATGTTGGGAGAATAGTCTACGGTCTTGGAGATCCTACATCAAAGCAAAGAACGTTCTTGGCTCTCGCTTTCGCTTTGGTTCTCAAGCCCTCTACTGCTTATGATGGCTCTATCCGATTGAGAATTCTGAATAAAGTCAAGTTTCTCCTCCGCCCAGGGTGAAACGGCTGGATTTCGGTCCAATTCAAGTTGAGGATCCAACATCGGTAACGAGTCTCAACCTCACATTCCGTTATCTCTCTCGTCCTCTTCCGAGTCAACCCTTCGTCTCTCAACCCAGTGCTCATCGCACAAGAGGATCTCCCTAAGCCTTCCCAGCCTCAAGAGCTCGCCGAACTCCCGAAGCTTGCCTGACTCACATCATCGTCCGAAAATCCAGACGACAGCCCACCACCCGCTCTCTTCCCCCTTCTACCCGTCGATCATGTCTGCCGCCAACGTTCCGTCTGACCGTATCCCGGCATGGTTTCCATCCGATCTCTGGTCTGAAAACCGCGGGGCCGTGTGCTGGATTTCGCCATCGTACGCAATTCTTTGTTGTGCCGATTTCTCTGCCGACAAGCTTCGGCCAGGCTTAGGTGCGACTTCACTGCGACAAGTCAACAAGCCATATGACTGGTAGGACCCAATCTGGTCGTTCTCCTGTATTCCAACCTGCGAAGGTGCTTCTCCATCGCCGTCCACGCCTCTCTTTGCTCTTTCTATAGTGAAGATGATCTACTTTTCCCAGGTCTCCATGTGGTTTTGTACATTTTTGATTCCGTCAAAGCCTAAACCTTGCTCGCCCATGGTCCTCATTGCATGTCGCAGCAGCAGTTCATAGTTCATCAGCCGTTATGCTATTCGCAGTTAAATCTTCCCATATTGCGCATTTGATACCCGATTCATAAACCACCACATAGAGACCTTCATTTTCAGTTTGGTTTCATGCCACAAGTCGAACGATCGGTCATTGGTCTTGACCTCACAGCCGCCACACCCACATGACCGCCACAGTCGTTCTCTGTCAGGGTCATACGAGCGCGTGACAATTCGACACGGACAAATATATTACTCAACAACTACTCTCTTCGATGCGTTTTGAAACCATTACCTAGCTCAACAGACCAAGAGATGGGGACCGTGCTAAAATCTCGCAACCGCTGTCGATAAACTTCCCTTGGTCTCATTACTAGGTATGCTCAAGAACGGCTCCGCGAGGTGCAGAATGTGTCAAAGAGAAATCAGTATCGACTTCTTGCGGGGGGGCCATCCCATTGGCGAATTGCGGCACATATACGAGATGGACAGACTTCCCAGAACTGCTTATATGATTGCGGGCGATGTTCCTACTCTCCAGCCAGCTGATGCTTTGCTCCGGCAGAGCAGCACCACTAGAGACCTCGCGAGGTGTGCTCACATGTTTATCACTCTAACACAAGCTACCCCAGTTCTCAGCCGCTAAACCGATATTGGACCCCCTCGCGAGGGCTGGCGCCTAGCTCCATGCTTACTTACCTCCAATACTCTTACACTCTTTTCCTCTCCTTTATTTACTACACTATACCACACTACATATCTCTTAAGTAGTACCTACTTATATAAGGGATATTAACTATTATTACTATTAATACTTCTACTCTTCTCTATATATACCTATTAGGATATTCGCCCATATCGCCGGATCCCATATGGATCCAGGGCTTTAGAGCGAATACTCCAGTGGTTACACAGGCAGTCACATGATCCACACATAACTACACATAACCCTCCTCAACTAGATATTACTTCTTCCTCTAAGGCCTCCCTCTCTAAATAACTTACCTAAATTAACCTACTTTCACTTTATATATAATAAACCTATTATCTTTACTACTAAAGTATTAGAATTAATTAGTATAATAAATTCTATATTAATTAGTAATTAATTTTATTATTATATTATAATATAATAAATTATAAATTAATAAAGTTTATTATTTCCTAAATTAAAGAAATAATATTTATTCTAGAGTAATTCTAAGCTTCCCTTTATAATATAATACTATATTAATAGAAATAATAAATTTAGAAGGTAATAATTTAGCCTCTCTTTTTATCTCCTACTCTTTAAAGTATTAAATTATATTTAATTAATTAAAGTTTTAAATTCCCTAATTTATAATTAATACCTTAGTTTATCCTATAATAATCTTATTAACTCTATTTAAATAAAGTTTCTAATTCTCCTTAATACTAATAAAGTTCTTATTATATTATATACTTTTAATTCTTTAAATAATTATAAATATATAAATTATACTTCTTCTTTAATTATTTTATAATAATTTTAAAAATTATTCTTTTATTTTTAATTTAATAGAATTATTATTCTCCCTTAATAATCCTTAATAATTCTTATTCTTCCTTATTAATCCTATTAAATTCTATATTTCTCCCTTTATTCTTCCCCTTCCCTTACCTCTTATTTATAATTTATCCCTTTTAAAATAACTAGTAATAAAGAATATCTCTAAATAATAATTAACTTATTTAAATAGTAATAAATTATTAATTTAATCCCTTTCTCTCTAGACTACTATAGAATAAATTATATAAAATAATATAAATTAATTAATTTACTTTACTATAAAGTAGCTTATTCTATTATACTTATTAAGATTTAATTTATTTAGTTTTAAAAATAAGTAACTCCCTTCTCTTTTATAAAAAGATCTTATAAAAAAATATACTAAATATATACTAAAACTATTTATTATTAATAATAATTTACTTTTTTATATTATTTATATAGTATATTAAATATATTATAAATAATAATAATAAAATAGTAATTCTATAATAGTATACTCTCTTCTAGTTCTTTAAAATACTTAAGAGGGGTAATAATTATATTTAACTTATTTAATCTCTTTTTTATTAATTTAGTTAGTTATATTAAATTACTTAATTTATTATTATTTTATATTATTTAGTACTAAATTCCTCTCCCTCTTATATCTCTAAAAACCCCTCCTTCTTATAATAACCTCTATATTAAATTTCTCCCTCTTATAACCTCTAACCCTAAATCTCTCCCTTTTACTATTTTTAGCTTAAATTTCTCCCTTTTATAACCTTATTACTATTTAATAAATTTATTAATTAATTTATTATTATAATAAAGACTAGTACTTTTAGGGAAATAGTTTTCTATTAGTAAGTAAAGATTTAATAGAATTATTAATTAACTATATTAATAGTATTTAACCTTTTTAAGTTAAAATAATATATATTAAGTCTTTTAAATTACTTAAACTACTCTACTAATTTATTTACTATTATCTCTTTTTATTAATATTTAACTAGAGTATATAATAAATATTAACTCTTAAGTTAAATAATTATTTATTAATTTACCTCTTTATTTATTATTTATTATTATTTTTCCTTAATTTAATTAATAATTATAATAATTTCCTCTTTAAAAAGAACTCTTTAACCCCTTTTAAGAATTAACTAATTAAATAAATCCCCTTTTTAGGAAGTCTCTTTTTAAGTTAAAAGTACTAAGTTTTCCCTCTTTAGGAAGTCCTTCTAGGGAAAGATAAGTATTATAAAAACCTTCTACTCTTTTTTAATACCTCTCTCCTTATAAAATTCCCTATTTAGGAAGCCCCTCTTTAGGGTTAAAAACTAAGTTCCCTCTTTAGGAAGACTAAATTCCTCTTTTTAGGAAGAGAAATAATAATTAAAGTAGGTAAATATATCTAAGTTTAGTATTTATAATTTATTTATTAAATAAATTAACCCCTAATAATTATAATTTAGAGAAGGTATTTATATTTATAATATTAATATTAGTTTACTTATAATTTATCTCCTTTTATTATTCTTCTAAGTATTATATTAATTACTTCTACTACTCCTATTAACTTAATATATTAAAAATCCTTAATTCTTATTCCTAATAAATTTAAAGGCCTTATTAATTATTTAATATATAATTAACCTTATACTTTTAATAATAAGGAAATAAACCCTATTAAAATTATAAGTTTTACTACTTATTATATTAGTATATTTATTAAATAAAACTTATAAAGTAAGTAATTATAATTTAATTTTAAGGATATTTTTAAGAATTATATAAATACCTTTAAATATATAAATAGCCTTATAATTAAGACTCTTTAAAAGTTCCTCTTATATAAGGGTATTTTTATTAATTATAATAAAGGTTTAATTAAGGAAAACCTTATTAAGATTATTATTATACTTAATTATTATTTATAAACTTAGAAGGACTTTAAAATTATTAAAAGTACTTATTCTAAGTTAATAATTTATAAAAATAAAAATACTAAATTCTACTAAGAACTAATAGAACCTATTAATTAGGAAGAAATAATTATTCCTAATATTATTATTTATTCTACTCTTTTACTTTAATTCCTCCCTATAAGAGTAATAAGACTCTTATTAGCCCTAGTCTCTTCTATTTATATCCCTTAAACTCTCCCTCTAATTATTATTACTCCTTAAAATATTATTATAAATTAAAATATTATTTAAAACCCTTTTATAATATTTAAACTCTAAATTACTTCTCTAATTAAATAATATCCTATACTCTATTATTTATAATTTATTTTAAATTTCCCTATTTCTTATTAACTTAGTATTCTTATTAAGTTTTATATTAATAAGAGTATAAAGTATAATAATAATAAGCTAAATATTATAAATATAAAATTTATTATTTTTAAGAATTATTATATTAAAATTAGTATTACCCCTAATTAATATATTAAAGCCTTCTCCCTTATATTAAAGAATAATACCTAAGATTTATATTATTATAATATTATAGAAGTAGTAGTTTTATTAATTTTTAATTAAATAATTAATAATATAAAGGGTTATTTTAAAATAGAGGAGTTTTAATTAGTTAATAAAATAATATAGTAAAATACTACTTTTACTAATTTTCTCTATTAATACCCTAAAAAGCCTAAATCCAAGGTTCTTAAAATACTATTTAAAACTCTTACTACCTTAAAACCTATACTTAGCCCTAAATTTAATAATAAATTACTATTAAGAAATAAGGTTATTAAAGCCTACTAAGGAATATAGGAATATAAGTTTACTCTTTATAATCCCCCTACTATTATTTAAAGTCTCTTTAATTCCCTTTAATTTACTATTAATATAACCTTATAAATAAATAATAAGTTATTTTAATTTATTACTAATTATAATAATTAAGAAGAGTATAATTAAATATATATAAATAGATATTTTTAAAGTAATAATAATTAGAACTTTAGGGGAAGTAATAATTATAAATTTTAGCCTTATTCTCACAGAAATTAATTAAATTAATACTACTTAATATATAGGAATAGAAGTAATTCCTATAATAATATAAGAAAGTACTAGATTTATAATAAATTAGAGTACTAAATTTAAAAATATTCTAAAATTAAGAAAATATTAGGATTTAGTAGGTTTAAGTCTAAGTACTCTTAGAATACTATAGAAAATAAATTTAGTACTTTCCTTACTTATTATAAGGGTAATAATAATATTAATAATATAAATAATAATAATAATAAGCTTAACTCTAATAATAAAGTCTAATAATACTTATAATATTATTACTAGAATTAGCCTAAATTTATATTCCCTCCCCTAAGTAATTTTATTATTTATTTTATAGATTCTATATTTATAACTAATAATAATAAGTTAATAATAATACTACTAAATTAAATAACTTTTTATATAATTATAAAAATTAATTTAATTTATAATTAGTAATAAATTAGGATAATTTATTATTTATTTATAAGGCTATATTAATAATAAATTAAAGGGAATTAAAAAAACTTTAAATAGTAGTAGGGGAGTTATAGAGAATAAGTTTATATTCTTATATATTTTAAAAGGCTTTAATAACTTTATTTCTTAATAATAAATTACTATTAAACTTAGGGCTAAATATAGGTTTTAAGGTAATAAGTATTTTAAATAATATTTTAAGAACCTTAGATTTAGGCTTTTTAAGGTACTAATAGAAGAGGTTAGTAAAAATAGTATTTTATTATATTATTCTATTAACTAATTAA